>JAJPUD010012899.1:0-47025 GCA_023553655.1 Myrmecobius fasciatus
AGAGAGAGAGAGAGAGAGAGAGAGAGAGAGAGAGAGAGAGAGACAGGGAGAGAGAGAGAGAGAACACAATCCCTGGTTTCTTCATTTCAACTTCACTCTCTGTCCTATTTCTACCCTTCAGACAAGCTTGGGATGAAATTACATTACTGCCTATATTCCTTTTAAAAGACATTTTTCAATTTTGCTTTCGGTATGTCCCACTTTCCCATCTTGATGTCTGTGTTTTCTACAGTGCCTGGTGCATTTTTGGGTGAATCAATAAATGCTAAATAATCATAACAATCAATGGAACAGAGAAACCTAGAAAGAAATCAAATCCACAGGCATCTCGAGGTGATTGATTGGCCTGCAAATTAGTTATGGGCTTGCTGCCTGACAAGATGGTAAAAGAAACCGATGTATTTTCCCACAGCAAGGACTGTGGAATCACAGCACTGAAGTCAAAGATTGGTCCCCTCTATCGGTTTCCAGTGAGACCAAACCTAGAATATTGAACATAGTTCAGGGCCCCTTAAAGCAATAAATATGTAGACAAATGGGTAAGAGTTTGGGGAACAGCAATAAAAATGATTGAAGATCTCAAGAGATTGATTTATGATGAAGGACGAAAAAGAACCTGACTCTCAGAAGTTGGCCAACTGATGAGTAAGTTGGGACATGACAGATGGATGCAGCTATTTGAAGAGGGTGAACATTCTAGAGGGAGGAATTGTTGAGAACTAAACTAGGATGGTCTAAAGTTAAGAAAAGGAAAACTGGGATACAGGTCAGAATGTTTCCTAACCTGGAAGAGCATGAGTCCATGGCATTAAGATAAAACTTTGCTCAAATTCAATAAAGCTAATGACTGACATGTATATAACTCTCTAAAATTTATAAAGTTTTCCCTAAACTTTTCATTGGGGAATTATCATGTCAAATGGCTGCTACTGATTCCCATTCACAAAGTAGGAAATTAGAAAAATTAACTGACCTTTTTCAAGGTCCAATTAAAATACTGCCTTCTATGGGAAGCCTTTCCTAAACTCCTCTTAATTCTAATGTTTTCCTTCTTTTTTTTTTTTTCTTCTGATTTATCCCATATATAGCTTCCTTTGTGTGTGTGTGTATGTGTGTTTATGTGCTACACTGGAAGATCCTTAAAAGTGGGGACTGTCTCTTACCCCTTTTTTGTAACCCTAACTCTTAGCATAATCCTTAGCATATGGTGAGTGTGCTTAATAAAGATTTTTTTAATTGAATTGAAAAGATCTTTCTAACCCAAAATCTAGCGATCTTTCCACCATTCTAGGCTGCCTCTTTACAACTTCTCTGGCATTTCCACTTTTATCTGTGAACCTACTTGAATAATTTAGACAAATCACACATATTTATGTAGTGCTTCACAAGCTAGAATAAAGCTTTTTTATGTCCATTACCTCCCTTGATCTTCAGAACAACTTTGTGACTTATTATTATTTTTTTTTCCTTATTTCACAGATGAGGACTCAGACAGAAAAATGTTTATGGATTTGCTAAGGGTCACCCAGCTAGGCAGTATTTGAAGAAGTCTTCTTGACTCCCAGGATAGAGATTTAGCCACTGTCTCTCAGGCCCTAGAAAAGGCTCTTGAAGTTCTGCAAATTCCACCTCAATAACCTTGTTACTTCAGGATTGGGTAAAGGTCAATGGTAAAAAGATAAGAAATTGAGTAGTGGCTATTCTCTACTGGAGATCTATTTGCTCTACCTCAGACAAAAACTAAGGCTGTTTTAAATTTCTTTTCTTTTCTTTTTAAAAATTGATTCCATCTAAATTTATACTATTGAATAGATGATCTTCTGAGTTTCTCAGCTTTAATGTTGTCTGAGAATGAAGAAACAATATAAGGTGAAATGCTGAAACAATGTTCTAGATTATTTGGGCCCAAAACTGTATTGCTAAGAAAAACAGGAGAAGAAAAACAAAACAAAACAAAACAAACAAACAAAAAAAAAATTATTTTTTTCCTTTGACCAGACTTCTCTAGGTTGACTTACCATATTGACTGAAGTTATAAGATATTAGAAATATTTGGTATTTATAGCATACTCCATTGTTTATGAAATGTTTTAAGTCATTTTCTCAGTTAATTCTCACAACACCCTAGTAAGATAGCTAATACAAATAATTGTTATCCCCATTTGGATAGGGAAAACTGAGAATCAGAGGGATGAAAATTACTTAACCACAGTAACAAGTCTGTAATCAGAGGATTGTCAATTGAGAGGTCAAAAGATCTGAGCTTTGAAAGTCATCTGGTCCAACTGATTACATCTCTATAAAATATATAAAGGGAGACAATCCCTGCCCTCAAGGAGTTTACAATATGCAGTATAAATAGTAAAATAAATAAATAAATAAATAAAAGAGGGAAAACACTGGAATGAGGATAC
This sequence comes from Myrmecobius fasciatus, assembly GCA_023553655.1. Taxonomy (NCBI): domain Eukaryota; kingdom Metazoa; phylum Chordata; class Mammalia; order Dasyuromorphia; family Myrmecobiidae; genus Myrmecobius; species Myrmecobius fasciatus. The sequence continues at coordinate 2,415 of JAJPUD010012899.1, forward strand.
CAAGACCCAGAGAGATTAAGACCCCTACCCAAATTAACATAAGAAGCAAACAGTAGAGACAGGATTTGAACCTAAGGTATCTATCTCCAAATTCAGAACTCTTTTCATAGCATTTGTCACTTACTATGTCTTAAAACAAAAAATATGGTAAAATGAGTCTGACTTGGCTTAATAATTGTTCAACCATTTTACATTTTTCCTTACTGATATATAAAAAGTACCAAGATTGATCCCAGTGCCTCTAGGTAGGATAGAGGATCTAGAGTTGTTGTCATCTGAAATGATCCAGGGTAAAGTGCTGAATTATAACTTGACAGGAACATTAGCCCCAGGAAACAGACAGGAAGACCTAATCTGTCATTTCTATCTCTAATTTCCATGATTTTCTGATCATCACTGCCTATGAGGTCTCATTTTGGACACTAATAAAATAATGGAATGACTGCTAAGAGAAGAAAAAAAATGTAAATCCTATGAGGATAATGGAAGCAGGAGCGATAAGCTGCATGAGTCTGTCAAAATAATAATAATAATAATAAATATGCCAGACAATTTTGACTATAGTTTTTCTTCATAACATGACAAAATGAACAAAAAGGGGGAATTACATCTTCATGTAATTCAGGATCTTATGCCCTGTTCCTTTAAATGGAACTCACGAAATTAATCAGAATTTGTGTGAACTTGAAGTCTGTCAACTGAATTGAAAATGGGCTGACCGATTGCCAGCTAATGATACATATTGGGACATTATGGGAAATCAATGTTAGGTTTGGTTTTCCCAAATATCTTATTTAATGAGTAAGTAGGTGGGAATAAGACACACGTTTGCATTTCTTCTGCAATGAACTTGTAAATGTCAAAGAAATAAAATGTTCTTTCAAATGATACTGTCTCCTAGCATTTCAAAAAAAAGGTCAGAAATTGAGGGTGGTAAGAGACCTCATAAGGAAGCTAGTGCAAAACCCCACCCACCCATTTTATAGATAAGAAAACCACAAAGTTAAGTGGTATTCTCAAGACATGAATAGAAAGTAGTAGAACTGAGCTTCAACAAAGAACATAAGAATGAATATTGATATAGAGCCTTAGAAGAAAGAAAATAAGCATTTTTAAAGCATATTCTTTTGTGCCAGACACTGTTCTTAGTGCTTTAAAAATACTATATCATCTCATCCTTGCTGCAATCCTACGAGATTGACATTATTATCCCCATTTTATAGATGTGGATGCTATTGCTGAAGAGGGATAAGTGACTTGCACAGACATGCAACTAATAGGCAGTATTCGAACTGTGTTTTCTGACTTGAGTCCAGGCTTCTGACCTTTATACCACCTAAGTATCTGATTCAAAGTCATGCTGTCTGATATCACATCCAGTCCTATTTCTGTTGCATCAAACTGACCTCCTTAGATCAGCAAAAGTTAACCACAGTTGAATGCTTTGGAAAATCTGAGTTATTGTATTGGGATAAAAACAGTAATAAATTGCAGAGGACTCAGGCACGAAAGAAAATTGATTAAGAGGTATAACAGGGTTAGAAGTTCTAAATGTATTCTACCTTGTGAAGTTCAGAAAGGAGAATGTTGGAAAACATAGTACTGACAGGGAAACAATAGTCATTTGTCCATCCCTTCACCCTCTCCATAGATCTTCCTAGATTTATAGGAGCACAGATTGGAACTGAAAAGGACCCTATAGACCTTCTTTTAGTTCAGTTTTGAGGTATAGTCAGTCAACTGGCCCACAAGAACTATTTGAGTTAATTAATTAATCTTGGTGAAAAAAGTAACACAACAGCTTTTCAATTCCTTTATTTAGGTCTCCATTCAGATTGTTTCTTTGTCTTTATATTCTGATTTACTTTCCTTATCATGTTGTCAGAGTTGATGTATATCCTATTTTTTAAATTATTTCATAAAGTTCTTTCCAGATTTCTTTGTATTCCCCATACTTGTTGGCTTTAATAATTATACCACATTTTTTTAGTCATCACCATTGTGCTGGGCATTTAAACTTCTTTAAAATTATTACAACTATATGTAAAAGTGTTAATGAAAACCTTTGAACAGAGAGCATTTGGTAATTTTTCTTGATAATGAAGTCTTATTATTGTTACTAGAAGAAATTAAGCTGCTTAGAGATTTATTCCTTTTCTTGGTTGCCATCAAAAAGATTAAACAATTCCCTTTGGAATGTACCCCATGATGCTACAGGTTTTTTTTGTGTTTTTTGTGTTTTGTTTTTTGATTTTTGTTTTTTTTCCAGCTCAGAAGAGCCACTGGTCCAATGTCATGTGGCAATTATTATGTTTTACTAGCTTACATTGATTGCATTTAACCTTAAGCTCTGGTAGCTCTGGAGACCTTCCTGTCATTAATATTGAACATATCTGAGGTGAAATGACCATGAGAAATTTAATTCACTGAAAGAAAAGAGATGGGAATGAATAAGTTAGAATGTAAAGGAAGAAAAAAGTATTGAATTACTTGAAAACAGCAAGGTATATAGGAAAGACAGCTATATATTATAGAGGATAGAGCACTAGGCTTGCAATCAGGAATACTCATCTTTATAAGTTCAAATCTAACTTTGGATAATTACTAGCTGTGTAACTGGGCAAGTCACTTAACTCTGCCTCATTTCCTTATCTGTAAAATGAGTTGAGAAGAAAATAACAAATTAGTATCTTTACCAAGAAAATCCTAAAATGGTGTCACAAACAGTCACATGAGTGCCATGACATGATAACCAGAAATGGAAGCAAGAGTGAAGACATTTATACACTACACGTCTTTAGGGACATTATCCAGCTATATACAATAATCCAGCTATATACAATAATCCAGCTATATACAATAATTTTTTATTGTAGTTGCTGTCAAAAAAATAAGTACCCATGGCTCTTAGATGTATGTAAAATCAAGATTAGAGTCCATGCAGATCAATTAATCAATCAACCAATCAATAAACAAATCTTGTTAAGTGTTTACTATATACTAAGAAATCTGCTAAGTGCTAGAGTTAAAAGGACACAAAAAGGAAGCAAATCCCTCCCTGCAAGTTATGTTTTGTTGTGGGAAACAGGGTGTTTCTTATGCATAAAAATATATACAATATAAATTTGGGTAAATAATAGTATGATTTTCTTTATTACAAAACTAATAAAGTAGGAAAAAAAGCCAAATTCTTTGTGAATAGTTATATAGACTAATGGCCCAAAATGAAGAATGGAATCAGAAGGAAAGAACTCTGAAAAATCGCCAGTCTACTGGAGGGTAAAGGGGATTTATTTCTGGAGGGTGGGAATAGAAGGGTGTGTGCTAAATATCAGTATAACTTAAGTGATATAGTAGATAGATTAGTGGGTCTGGGATCAGCAAGAGAAGTTTAAATCTTGCTTCAGATAATTACTAGATGTGTGACCCTGGACAAAACACTTAATCTCTACATGCCTCAGTATCCTCCTGTGTAAAAGGTAGATAATAATAGCGCCTACATCTAAAGTGTTTGTGAGGATCAAATGAGTTAATATCTGTAGAGTACTTTTTAAATGTTAAAGTGCTACAAGAATGAATAGTGATGATAATAATGATTACTCCTATGCTGTGGAAAAAGCAGCTTTTTTATTCTGTTTGAGAGGAAGCAAACTAGCCAAGTGAGGAACCATCCTCTCCACATAGATGTGTGACATTTTCTCCATTCTGTTTCAATATAACCTTCCTATTCTGGGCTCTTACTGCTCTATTGTTCTCACCGCCTCTCACTTCCACCAAGAACAATATATTAATGATCTTCACACATTTGACACTTAGAACAAACCAACTGCTTTCCTTTTCATCCAAGAGTGGGGACCACAGATTCCCTTATCCTGCCATTATTCTTCTTTATCCCTTGCCCAGAATGGATTAACAAGAAGGATGAAATTGGATTTTTGTCTTGCCTAGCAGATAGAATCATTGGTTTTCATGACTAGATCTCAGGCAGAAGAGCTGATTCACCCCCAGTGGTGATGGCATGCCAATTTCTGCTTTCTTGAGATTGTCAGCTCTTGTTTTAACAAACGCCCAAGTATTCGAGGCCCATTTTCAATCATACTAGATACGTGACACTGAAAATAGGCAATTCCCAATTGTTTAGATATCCATGATGGAGACTTGGCTCTAACTCTATACCAAAACTGTAGCAATAGCCACAAGACTGTGGCAAAGACCTGGTAATGAAAGGCCATGTTCATTGGTCAAAGGCTGGTTTCTTCTAGCCAGAGTTTCCATGGAACATTAATGCCTCAGGTGAAATCCAGAAGCCCACACTAGTAAAATATATATCTTTTAAGTATGCTTAAGCATTATAGTCCCTCACCTAAGCTTTCCCAGCTCCTCCTTTTTGTTCTGTCTTCCATATCACTCATTGCCCTTTTTCATCCTTCTCCTAGTCCTTCAGACAGGATCTAGACAGCCAGCTGGCTGCTTCATTATCTCTGGACACTTTCCCCCCTCCGGCTCAGACTGCATTTTCTATTCTCAGCTCCTGTCATTGCTTTTCTACCTGTAAATGTGATTATCCTCCCATTAGTAATTCTCTCTCTCTCTCTCTCTCTCTCTCTCTCTCTCTCTCTCTCTCTCTGTCTCTCTCTGTCTCTCTGTCTCTGCCTCTGCCTCTGTCTCTGTCTCTGTCTCTGTCTCTCTCTCCTTCCCTACTTCTTCCTCCCCTCTTCCTCCCTCCCTTCCTCCCTCCCTCCCTTCCTCTCTCCCTCTGTTCCTCTCTTTCTCTCTCTCATAACTCTTTCTTAAACAGCCACAATTACTATCACGTGTCTTCTTATAATTTAAGACTTTTTTTCCATTTCTATTTCTCCCTTTATCCTTTTTCTTTCTTTTTCCCCCCCTTGCATATCTCCTATTTACTCAAGAGCTGATCAAAGTCTAACCACTTTTGGTTGGATCTGAATGCTGAAGGGAAGCAAAATTTCTGCAGACCTCTTTCTATCAGGGTGCCTCAGCATACAGCCAGGTGCTTAATTAATGTTTTGAAGTCAGTTTTTCAGAGATTGAAGGAGGACTTGACTATGTTCTAAGTGGAACTGAAGAGGCCTAAATCTAGTAAGATTTTTGGAATGGGTTTCTTCTTCTACCTGGTGAAATATCCACCATATTCTGAATGATTTTCTTCTATACATTAGAATATAGATTTTCATTCGAATATTAATTCCTTGAAAACAAGAACTATTCTGTATTTGCTTTTTCTTTGTCATCAGACCTTAGCAAAATACCTAAGACCTAATAAGTGCTTAATAAATGCTTATTGATTGATTGGTGATTTTCTTTCTTTTTTTAATTGATGATTTTTAAATGAAACCCTGAGTGTTTAGAATTCACTGGTCACCTTGAATGACTCCTTTTAACAAGGATTAGGGAATGAGTTCATCATGTCTTCATGGTTATGCTCTCTCAATACACAGAAGATATATAGATTGATTTTCCCTGGTCATACAAATAATAAGTGACTGAAGTGGGATTGAAACCAAGGCTGCTGAGAGTTTGAAATTCCAGCAATCTTTCTATCACACTCCATTGCCTTGCTGAGGTTACCCCTGGGTTGCTGTGTCCACTCCTGGAAACCTGAGATAGACATGAGCATTCAAAATATCCAGCTCGCAGAGAGTAGGTACTGTTTCCCAAAGTGTCTCAGTTTTCAGTTTAATATACTACAGGGCAGGTGAATTCTTCCCAAAATGAATTTCTAATTATCTTCCTATTCTTTTGAGGGATAATCTGGGTGCAAGATGGTGACTTAAACAGGGCAAACAAACAATGTAGAGAGAAGACAATGAATAGATCATTTATACAGACTTTTAAGTTTTTCAAAGCATTTTATACATATTATCTCATAATAACCTGTGAGATGGTTGCTATTATGTTTTCTATTTTTTAAACAAGAAAACTGAGGTTGAGAAGTTACACAAAATCAGGTAGCTAATTAGATTATGAACTTATGTCATCCTTAACACTCCAACCACTATTACATACAGGGAAAAAATACAAGATGAACTGTTATCTATAAAGAAAATGCTTCAGATTCCACAATTGATCTACATATACTCATGCCTTTTTCTTTACAATTATTTTGCTTTCTTAGGGACTCAATGACCACTCAAAAAGCTCTTCCCTACCTCTATCCAATCATCTGTCTCCTTAATGATTAATATATTTGTAAAAGAAAAAATATTATTTACCTGTTTTCAGTATCTCTCATTGTCTCTCCTCTGGAGTAGATGGAGATATTTTCTGTTTTGTGGCAGCACAGACTATTTGGAGCAATAGTTCAAAGACACAAAGTGACTTATTTTAAATAAAGAGAGGCGTCATTTTTTGCTATTAAGACCAAAGGATTTTTTTAAAGACCTCAATTTGCTCTTCCATATCCAAAATGAAGAAGTTAAATTGAATCACAATACATTATTGTTTAATATAATTATAAGGGACCTCAGAGGTTAGTTACAACAAACCATACCTGAAAAGAAATTTCTCTAAAACATTGTTGATAATGAGCTCCACCTTCAAAGAAGCAGTCATAAAAGGTAGTCATGTAAAACCTATTTACTGCCTTCTGAAAAAGAAAGATTATTCTATTTTTAGATAATTCCAAATTAAGAGCATTTATTAATGTACTGCATTGTGACTCCTATGTCTTACTGTTGATTCCTGTGGAGTTTTCAAGCCACTAAACTCTTACTAAGGCAACATTTTTTCCCACATAAACTGTGTTCTCATTCTGTAGATGAATAGTTAATTCACAATATTACATTCATATTTATTAAATTGTACTTAAATTCAAATAATTATTTTAGCCTTTTGAGATATTTTGTTCTTGATTGTGACTCAATAATCTTAGTTTTTGTGTCCTAGGTAGATTTGATAAGTATGCCATCTATGTCTTTATTCTAATCATTGACAAAAAAATAAATAAATAAAAATGAACAAAACAGAGCCATGGGTAGATCTGCACAATGGACAGTGTGGTGGGCCTAGAGTCAGAAAGAAGCATCTTTTTTAAGTTCAAATCTGACTTTAGATACTATGTTATCCTTGTTTGCCTCAGTTTCCTCACCTGCAAAATAAGCTAGAAAAGGACATGTCAAAACACCACAAAATGGGTGGCATGTTTTTCTAAATATATCTTAATTCTAGAAGTCTCTGTTTATTATTTCCTATTTGTCCTCTCTATGGCTTGTTTATTGATAGTTGTTTGCATATTGCCTCCCTTTTTAAATCAGGATTTCCTCAAGGATGCAGAGTTTTTGCTTTTCTTTTTGTCTCCATCATTTAGCACAGTGACTGGTGCATAGTAGATGCTTATTAAAGACATTTATGAGACTGATTCATTTCTCTGAATTAGTCAAAAGGTTCTTTGTATATTCACATTAGGTTCTTCAGATCACTGCATTTTTACTCATTAGAAGTGCTAGCATTTGTTTCATCAGAATTTCATTCTTGAGAACTCATCCCTCTTAAGCAGATCTCCTCTGTACTGTTTTAGGCCATTGGATTCTATTCATCTGTTCTTTTAGATCTTCATCATTGTAACACACTACCCCAAGATTCTGTCCTGGTCCCTCTCTTATTTTTTCTATCAATACTCTCTCACTTAGTTCTCTCTCATCAGTTTCCATTTCTTCAATTATCATCTATGTAGATGATTCCCAGATTAAAAAAAAAAAAAGTCTACTTTCTGCAGACCTCCAATCCCTCAGGACTTCAACTATTAAACATCTCAACCTAAATGTTTTATAGGCATTTCAAACATGATATGTCAAACATAGAACTCATTATCTTTCCACACACATTTTAAGAGGATAAAGGTTTTTGTTTTTTTCCCCCCAACATTTTATCTTCAAATATATGTAAAGGTTGTTTTCAACATTCCTTTTTTTAACTTTTCCTCTGTATACTTCTTTTTTTTTTATTAAAGTCTTTTATTTTCAAAACATGTGCATGGATAATTTTCAACATTCACCCATGCAAAACCTTGTGTTGCAAATCTTTTCCTCTCTTTCCCTCATCCCCTCCCCAGATGGCAAATCATCCAATATATGTTAAACATAAGAATTTCTTCTATACATATTTCCACAATTAGCATGCTTCACAAGAAAAATCAGATCAAAAAGGAAAAAAAATACGAAAGAAAACAAAATGTAAGTGAAAATGTTATGTTGTGATCCACACTCAGTTCCCACAGGCCTCTTTTTGCATGTAGATGGTTCTCTTCATCACAAAACCATTGGAACTGGCCTGAATCATCTTATTGTTGAAAAGAACTATGCCCATCAGAACTGATCATTGTATAATCTTGCTTCAACATTCATTTTTGTAAAATTTTGTGCTCCAAATTTTCCTCCCTCCTTTTCTTACCTCCCTCCTCCCCAAAACAGCAAGTAATTTGATATGGATTAAATATGTGTAATTCTTTTAAACAGATTTTCATATTTGTCATATTGAATCAGAAAATCAGATCAAAATAAAAAAAAAAACAAGAAAGAAAAAAACATAAACAAACAACAGCAACAAAAAAGGTGAAAACTGTGTTTTGATCGACATTCAGTCAGTCTCTATAGTCCTCACTCTCTGGATTTGAATGGCATTTTCTAGAGGATTAAGGTTTTTTTAACCTTCTTTCCAACTTCTCCTTATTTTGAAGAGTCCTTTCAATCACCAATTCTCCACAATAATCCTTCAGAATCATCTTCAATAGAGTTGGTTTCCTCTTTAATATAAATGTTATCTAAGACTTGAAGGAAACCAGAGCAAACTAGGGGTAGAGTTGGGGAGAGAGAGCACTCCAGATGTATTGAAAGCAAGTAAAAATGACCTTTGAAGAAGACCTTGAGCGAGGTCTGCCCTTTTTTATTTGGCCATTTCACTCTCATTCACCATGCAACCAATCCATTCTCAAATCCTGTTTGTATCTTTAGAATATCCCTCATACATATCCCCTTCTCTCCATTTACAAGCGATCACTCTAATTTGTGCCGGTATCACTCCATCACCACACTACTACAAAAATTTTCTAATAGATCTCCCTGTCCTAAATTTTGTACCCAGTTATATCTGGCATGGCAAATCTATGAAAGCAGTATTTCCCCTTATTCTCTAGTTCAAGTCTAGTAGTTTCAGTTTTCAGCATTTTCCAATATAAATACTTTGATGAATTGGTAATCTCAAAATTGTAAGTACTCCCTTGAAAACAATTTATCCACATCTTTTCTCCAATTTACTCAGCTAAGTATAACAGTGGATTGAACACAGAGCCCCAAATCAGGAAAATCTGAGGTAAAATCTGGCCTCACACACTTACTAGTTCTGTGATCTTGGACAAATTATTTCAGTTTCTTTAACTGTAAAATAAGTATATCTGATCCTTAGGATTATTGCATAAAAACTATATATATATATATATATATATATACAGAGAGAGAGAGAGAGAGAGAGAGAGAGAGAGAGAGATGTGAGTGTAGGTGTGAGTGGATGTGGGGATATTCAAATATACACACATATAATATATATGTATATATATACATATATATATTCCCCATGTACACACATCACACACAGGCAGTCTGTCAATTATGTCTTGATCTTTTTACAAAACCAACTTGCTTTTGCTGGTTGTACCTATATTAAGTATTGTGCTTAATGCCATTTCTTCTATGTCATTCTGAATTGCTTTTCACATAGTAGGTATTTTTTTTTTTGCTAAGGCAATTGCGGTTAAGTGCCTTGCCCAAGGTCACCCAGCTAGGACATGTTAAATTTTTGAGTCCAAATTTGAACTCAGGTCTTCCTGACTTCAGAGCTGGTGTTCTATCCACTGCACCACCTAGCTGCCCCATATAGTAGGCATTTTAAAAAGCATATATAGAATGGAAATTAAATTCCATTTTTAAAACTGTGTTGTGGGTGAATTTTTAAGAATGTTCTTAATGCATGAATATTTGTCATTTAGAACATTCATTAAGCCTCCATATTTCCTCAGTTTCTTTTACCTTTAAATAGTAGGATCATAAGATTGGCAAGAACAACGAGCAAACTATTTAATGCAGTCCTTAAATCTGCCTTTGGGGAGAACAAATTTCAGAGTCTCCAAAAGAGGTAGTTATATACATTCTGCTTAAAATTTTATGGGAAAATGCTCCCAAATTTCCATTAGCAACATACTACATTTCAAAATACCATTAGGAATTCTTCCTAATGGCTTCCCCTCTTGTCCTGACCTCAGGAAAAGGAAATATATTCATCATTAATCATATAAGTTATATATTTCTCTTGTGAATACCAGAATAATTTTATATAACAAAATAGATCTCCCAGTTCAATTCAGTGCAGATTTATTTAGGATCTAGTAGGTACAAGGACTATGAAAGCTCTATTCCAAAGAGTACTATCTATGATACCCTCAATCTCTAATATCAACTGAATGAAAAATGCAGAGTTTTAAGAATAGAAAATCACTAACATAATCTAATCTAACTTTTAAAAAAAGAAGAAATCATTTCTGTTGCATCTCTGACAGTTAGTGCCTGAATACTTCCAGAATTGGCAAGCTCACTAACTTGTACCATTATTGAGCATCTCTATTTGCTACAAAATTCTTGTTATTGAACTGAAATATGCCTTCCTTTAATGTCTACCTATCAATCTTAATTCCATTATCTGTGCCAACACAGAATCTGTTCATTTATTTATCCTTTAAAATATTTTTTCTTTTCATTTATTCACTACATAAAAATATTTTTCAAAGTCCTACAGCATACAAAGCTTAGTATGTTCTAAATGTTAAGAAAGGTAAAAGGATAAATAACATGACCTCTCTCCTCAAGTAGCTTTCAATAAGTTTAGGAACTTTTGTTTATGCCAGCACTTTAAACAATTGTGCCTAATGTAAGTCTTCTTTGTTCCAGGTTAAATATCACTAATTCCTCTAAGCATTTCTTATACTATATGGTTTTGAGATCCTTTAATATCTTGGTTGTCCTTATATGGACATTCCTAGTATAGAATAAAATTCTATTAATTCTGCCTATTATTGGATTAGCATTTTTAGCAGATGCATCATACTGTTGGCTCATAGTAAGCACATGGTCACAACAAATTTCCAAGGTCTTTTCCTCCCCCTTTTGTACTTGAGCAATTCACATCACAACTCAATGCATGAGTTTAGGTGCATATTTTAATCAATCAATTAATTGATGAAAAAGAATTTACTAAGTATCCACTTAGACCAAGGCATATGGGTGTATAGATAGATAAAAATTAATTATACACACATATGCACATGTACACACACACATATAAATATATTATGTTTCCACACATACATCTGTGTGTGTATGTGTGTGTATGTAAAATGATTGAAAGTGTCATTTTATCCTTGCCTTGTCTTTGGTCATCTACATACTACTACTACTAACACTACTATATCATTCCTCTTTGGTTATAATCCTGGAGCACAATGCCTTAAAACTGACATTTTTTTTTTTTATTCTTTGAGTACTATTTTTCCAACAACTATTAAACACCCCACATTGTTTTTTATCTTATCCATAAATATATCATAAAATATTCTGTCATTGTCTTGATGAGATGAAGATGTATTATAGCTACAATATTTTCCTGATAATCTACTAATCCTATCTTTAAAAAAAGAAGGAAAGAGAAAAAAGTTTCTCATACATTGCTTAGTGAACCAAAGCTGGCTTTTAGTGATTGCCATTTGAATGTTCTATTCTTCCTTCTCTCTGGCATCCAAAAATTACGACAAAACAAAATTTGTAAGGTTATTGAGAAAGTTATTCTCCTTCTTCCAGTGTGTGTGTCCCCTCCCAATGTGTCCTTTCCGTATGTTGTACAGTTCAAAATTATCTGGAATGTCATCCTACACAGAACTATAGTATGAAAACATTCCATTGTATAGGATGATATAAATAGACTGATGTAAAGCTGATGAGGAAGTAAAATGTCTTCTGGTTATTATAATGGACTACTCTATAGGGGCAGAATTAAAATACGGAATCTGAATATTCAAATCCAGCTAAAATGCTATTACGACCCCCCCCCCACCATTATATTTCACTGAATCACAGGATTGCTGTTGAAAGAAAACTTAGATGTTATCTCTTGCAACCTAGACTACAATTCTCCTCCATCTCCAACACGTGTCAATTTAACATCCATCCTTTGCTTGCAGACTCTTAATCCACTAAGCAGTGCAGTGAGTAGGTAGGTTTGATTTGAAATCAGGAAAACTGGATTTTAGATCCTACCTCAGATATTTAATAGGTTTATTATATAGTGCAAGTCTGACTTAGTCTCTTTATCTAAAAAATGGTGTTGTTAATAGTGCAGACAGTTCTTGTTGTATGCATATGGACAATTCTGCAGAACTCTTTGGAAAGTAATTTTTATGTAATATAATTTGTTCCTATTCACTCACTTTGCTAAGACTATATAACAAAAGAATACACAAAATGATACCTTAATCAATCATAAAATGTACATTAGCAGACATATTAAATATCATACCATAATAATAAATTAAATTATGAAGTGAAATAATAAATAGAATTATGAAATAATAAAGTATATACAGTACCATAAAAAGTTAATATAGATGTACAGTTTGTTGTCCCTTCCCCACACTCTAAACCTAGACTTTATAGCTAGTGGGCTGGCTGCACAATTTTTTTTTTTTTATGACGCTATTGAGAGATATTTTGACCATGGTTCTCTTTTTCCCCCTCACATGTCTGATAGCAAGCAATATTATCCTTGACTAGTTTTTGAACTTTTAAAAATCTTGAAGTATTTGGAATCATCTTTTCAATACAAGAAAAAAATTATTTCAAATGATAAAATGCTTCTGCCAACTATTTCATTGTGAATCTTTTGGGTTCAACCCCATGGTCTGAAGCTATAGTTTCTTCTTCTGCAATCTTTGCAGCAACTGCTCAATCAGATCATCATTCAACAGTTTTTCTCTATGAGACTCAATTGCTTGACATCCTTCTCATCTACTTCTAGCTCTGATTCTTGTGCTAGCTGTACAATTTTGTTACTCATTTCTCTGTCTTTTATCTTTATCAAATCCATGAAACTTGGAAATAAACTATGGACATATTTTTTTTAATTCTCTTCATATTTTTTTTTCTGTTACATCTTCTGATGCCTTAAGCAATATTATAGATTTCATGGTAAATATTATAGTATTTCAAGAAATCTCTCAATATGAAATTCTTATCTGCATTCAACACTTCAGTTGCCTGGGAATTTATAATAAGTAAATAATATGGCTTAAAATGTGTAATCATTCTCTGATTCATAAAGTGTAATGATGAGATAGTATTAGGGGAATATAGACCACTTTTACATTTTCATTAAAGTCATTTGAAGAGAGAAGGTGATCTGGAGCATTTTCCAAAATAAGTAGAATCTAGAAAGGTATGCCATTATCATTACAAAACTTTTCCTTGGGAATGAAGCAGTACATAAAACATTATTCTAAAATGATGTGTTGTCCATGTTTTGGGGTTAGCAAAATAATCCACAGGTAGTATTGCTTTGTTGATTTCTTTCAGTGCTCTTGGATTTTCTGAGTGGTGCACAAAAAAAAGTCTTAATTTGAGAGTCCCAAATACATTCCCTTCAAGCAAAAGAGTAATTCTAGTTTTTGAAAATTTATGCCAGCATAGTTTTTCCTCCACTGAGATATAGATTTGAGATGGCATTCTTTGATAAAATAAGCCAATTTTTACTACATAAAAGATTTGCTCCAGCAAGTTGGGACCTTCATCTGTTTTTTTTTTTTTTTCAGGAACTCTGAGAACAACTTTGCTGTTTCAGTATCTGCACTAACAGCCTCTCCTGACATATGCACATTATGAAATCCTATACAATTTTTAATCATGCAAACCAGCCCCTATTTGCTGTAAATTCCTGTGTTCCTTCAGAGCACTTTACCTTTAAAACTTCAAAGAAGCTTTGAAACTTAAATTGTCACTAAGCTTAAAGAAATATTCATTTTTGTCTGTTCTTTTAACCACATAGTTAATAATTTATCTCTAGAATAGCACCTTCTCTTGGTTTCAACAGATAAGTTGATTCATACAAGCATTGCCTTTTGCATTTATTCTTTATCTGGCCAGCAACCTTTACTATGTATTCACAGTCACTTTATGTGTTATTGATGATTATTTTTATACTCCATATTTTCTAATTATTTTTATTTCCTAGTCTATTGCCTCATGTTTATGAGATGATTCACTTTTCCCTTCAAGAGTACATTTGCCACCAGCCATAGTGAAAATTTAAGGATCACTATTGAACACAAGAAGAGATACAGTATCATTTACCATCTGTAGTCATGTGGGAACTGACTTAGAAATGTTTCTTAGTTTCCCAATAATGTATATACTATTTGCATCATACAGAAATCTGTTTTATCATACAGTATTTGGTTTCTATAAAATTTTTGGGTAATTTTTTGAATGCAGGCTTCTTTCAGAATTCTTTATATAAAGTCAAAATTGTGTAATGAAAATATACATAAAGTGAGAACTGTCAATAGCATCTACCTCAAACTTTTTGTAAGAATCAAATGAGATTATATATATATATATATATATATATATATATATATATAAAGCATTTTTTCAGAACTATAACACTATATAAATCTTGACTATCATTATTATAACCTGCCAAAGCAGCCAATTTCTCTTGGAAGATATAATTGTGCTAGGAAGTTTTCCTGATGTCAAGTCTACCTTTTCCTCTTTGAAATTTCTAATTACTGTTCCTGGTTCTATCCTCTGGGGTCAAACAGAACACATTTAATCCCTCTTCCATGTAATAGTTTTTTAAATATTTGAAGATGGCAATCATGTTGTACTCCTTCTCCTCCCCCAAGACTTCTGTTCTTCAGGCTAGAGAGTTGAGTTCCTTCAACTGGTCTTTTTATGCTATAATCATAAATCCTCCCGCTATCCTAATTGCCCCATTTGAGCATTACATTTTATCATTGTCCACTCAGGACTGAAGACAATATTCCATTTGTGATCTGACCAATCAGTCAACAGCTAGTCAATAACTATTTATTAAATGCCTACTGTATGCCAGGCACTATTCTAAATTCTGAGCATACAAAGAAAGACAAAATATGATCTTTGATTTAAATTCTAATGGGGAAAGACAACACATAAAATGAAACTGAAAAGAAAGGTCTGGGAAGGTACCCCGAACGAGACATAATGGATGATTCTGGGGGAACAAAACCTGGTGGAAATGAAGAAATAAATTATTTGGTTGCTCTGTCTAAATGTAGATTCTGAAAGGAAATCTCTACCCTCCAATCAGAGGGACAAGATAGTGCAGAGGACTATAGAACTTTCATCTCCTTACTGCCAAGATTTCATTGGTGCTCTTGGCCAGCCTCATCCCACTGCTTACATATGTTTGCAGTTCACAAAAAAACATTCTTTCAATTGAGCTACATTTTAATTACATCATATTCTATTGAAACTGATTATTTTTCAAGTTATGACTTTATATTTAATCCCATCTATAATTTAATTAAAGGATTTTCAGACTTTTTCTTTTGCTACCATGACAGTATTATTTACCAGGAGAAACTGTGGTACTCTGAATATTTAGGTTGTCATCTGTGGGGGAATTGAATGACTCAGTTTCCCTTCAATAAGAGCAGCCATTTATTGCTGTGTTTTTTGTATGTTCTTTTTGTGTGTTCACAGTATGATATATTTTGAGGTTTATTTGTATGAATAGGTAACTTTTTTTTTATTCTATACTTTCCATGCTAAATAGTTTGAGTAAGTGAAATTTATATTAACCAAAATAATGTACAAATTTTATTTCATTTATAGTAACACAACTTCTATAGTTTTCCAGCACACTCTTCGAGAATCACTGACTTAGTTGTTAAATACTAGGTAGCTGGCTCCCCAAGACATGAAGGGGAAATGGTTACTTGTATTAAGCTACAAAATTTGAGAGTCAGAACTTGAATCTAGGTATTCTTCCCTTTAAGTCCAGGCTGCTTTTATGCAGAAAATCCTCTAAAAATGGAGCTACCATTACTCCTCTTCCAATTGGGTGCTGTTTGGTGACATAATGGATAGAGCACTGGACCTGGACAAGGGAAGCCTGAGTTCAAATCTTGGTTCAGATGCTTATTAGCAGTGTGAGCCTGGGAACTTCTGTTTGCCCAGGTTTCCTCATGTGGAAAATAGGGATAATAATAGCACTTAATAATAACATCTCACAATGTTGTTGTGGGGATCAAATGAGGTAATAATTGTAAAGTGCTTAGCAACAGCATCTGGCACATACTAAACACCATACAAATGTTAGCTATTATTATTACTCTCTCAACTAGTTATCAATTTTTTTCAGTTTTGAAAGCCTAAAGGCATTCTCTCTCTCAACACTAAATTTACACATGAATGACTAACCCCAAAAGGGAAAAGTCTGTTTTCAGCTGAGTAGCTGGAGTAGGGTGAAGTGGGGGTGATGGCACCAAAATCTATTTTTAGCATAATCCTGAAACACTTCAAGTCACACTCATAGGTGGTTCTCTGTTATGCCACTGGAAAAGCTAATTAGAGAGGCAGCATGGTTTAGTAGGTAGGGACTAATCTTGAAATCTGTGAGACAGGTTCAAGTCTTACCCTTGATATATACTTTGTAAGTCTCAACAATATCCTTCATTCCTCAGTTATCCAAGTGACTGCAAGATTGTACACTACAGATGAGATGAAGATTTATATCTAGGATATAAGTTTCCAGGCAGGAAGTTCCTCGTACCAGTGAAATATCTAGCCCAGGAATTTCTCCCCCCTCCTTCTCACACCCAATGGTTGGCTCTAATTAACCTTGACCATGTCCTTTAAATTTTCTTGCTTCCCACAATTGACATGAAAGCTATTGTATACTGTTGTAACTTTCTGCTCTTCAAAGGCATTATTTCTCCCTTTTCTCTCTCTCCTAGCCACCCCTCTCTCTTCCCCCACATCCTCATGGTCAACTTCCCATGAGGACAGAGAAAGATATGTGTTAAAAACATTAAGTTTAACTTAAGTTTTCTTGTCTAATTACACTGCAGTCAGATTTTCTATGGCAGCCCCAAACGTAGCAGGATGCCCTCTTTGAAGGCATTAGTCTTCACAGCAGGGAGGGCAAATCATCAAAGACTCTGTTTTCCAGCAATCCCTGCTGTGTCTAGACATGCCAGAGAATTGCAAAGAGAGAGAGAGAGAGGGAGAGAGAGAGAGAGAGAGAGAGAGAGAGAGAGAGAGAGAGAGAGAGAAAGAGAGAGAGAAGGAGGGAGAGAGAAGGAGGGAGAGAGAGAGAGAAAGAAAGAAAGACAGAGACAGAAAGAAACAGACATACAGACAGACAGAAACAGAGAGAGACAGAGACAGAGGCACAGAGAGACAGAGAGCCTGCCTTGAATTGGGGTACATTAAGTTTGCTCTTCTCTTTTTTTTTTCCCTGAGTTAAGATTCCTTTGAACCCAGGCCTAGGGATGCTGATGCTATCTCCAAGTCTCTCCCCACCTTTCATTTTAAAATCAATTTAACAAATAAACTTGCTATGTGACTGTGGGAACAATGTAGAATGTGGGCTGTGGTTGGCTAAGTTGTGTTTTGGTGATAAGAGGAGGTCTGGGGGTGGGAGAAAGGATATGTGAAATTGGCTCTTTGAGGAATTCCCTGGTGGGATTCTATTTGTTAGTTATTCTGGGTGAATTTGTTATGAGCCAGGATATACAGAAGGATTAAGAGACTACATGGTCTTCAAGATGCTCAGTGACTGTAACAGATGAAATAACAATCAACAAAAGCCACTTTGCTCTTAAGAGCCAAGAGCCAAGTTGATTGTGTAGAGTTGGTTTCAGAACCAAGAAATTGTCATAAGCCAGAGGGTCTTGATCTAGCCATCATGTTGTATTTTTTAAAAAGAAACCAGTACAGCACAGTGACCTCCCTGTGTTCAAGAGAACCAGAGGGATAGTACCCAGACATGGGGCAGCAAACCATAGCTCAAGAGAAATGACCTTTAGTGTACCAGACTAAAAGTCTCACATTTGATTGTAAACTCTGTATATCTGTATCCCTACTCTCCTTGAGGTTTTGGGTCTCTTTACCCAGAAAAAGACTGTCATTATTCTTATACTAAACTCTAAGAAAACAGAATAAATCTGGATGAACTGATATCTTTTTTAATGTCTCTGAATTAAAACTATATTGTTGTAATCAGTTCCTGTTTTATAGATGGGGAAACCAAGATCTGAAGTTAAAATGGCAAACTAGTAGATCTGAGACTTTTATCCAGGTATGCCATTTTGCAAATAAATTCAACAAGTATTTATTGTGTTCCTGCACATGACATAAATTACCACATATGTATATCCAGAAGTATTACAGTAATCATTTGGAAAAAATTAAGAGAGCTTCCTTCCACACATGCTTGATTTACTACCAAGGAAGACTTCCACACAGTTTTTCTGATAGAAAAAGGCAACAACTTAAGGACCATTTCTTATATTTGCCTTTATAGGTATCCTGACCCATAGCGGATTCACCCAGTATAACTAAAAAACAACACTCCACCTAGTAGTTCCTCAAGGAACCGGTTTCTTCCACCTTTCCTGACTCAGTCCTCTGCTTTATCCTTGAGATATTTTTCATTAGAATCTGAAACTTTTGTCTAGAATTTTAGAAATCAGTTAGACTCAAAGTATCATGGAGATAGGGGGAAATCTGAAAAAAACATTGACTTCAATTTCCTCTTGTTGGAAACATCTCTGACAGAAAACTCACCTGCCCAATTCCCCAGTGATGGGGACCTCATTTTCTGAGATAATGCACATTATACTTTTGGACAGCTGTAATTTGTAGGCATTCCTCCCTCCCCTCCAACTCCTTCTGTGAACCTGAAATCTGTCTCTCTGCTACTTCCATTCTGGTCCTGATCCAGCCTTATGGATTCAACAGAAACAAATTTAAACCCTCTTCCACTTAGCCTCCTGAAGACAGCTTTTCTGTCCCTTCAGCCCATCCTTCTACAAGTGAAACATCCTTATTTTTTTCTGCTAATCTATATGGTCAGCTTTTTTTTGCATATGTCCCAGCATTCCAAGTACTATATCTCTGCCTAAATTCTGTGCATTTTTAATGGCTGTCCCCCATACCTAGAATGTTCTTTCTACCCCTGCTTCCTAGCTTTTCTGATTTTGTTTAAATTCCAATTAAAATTTCACTATCTACAACAAGCTTTTCTCTATTCTCCTTAATACCAGTTCCTTCCCTCTGTGATTATCTACAATTTATCCAGTCTACATCTTGTTTGTACATAACTATATAGAGACACGTTGTCTTCCCTATTCGATTATGAGCTAACAATCAGGGACTGTCATTTGCTTTTCTTTTCCCCCTAGTGTTTAGCACAATACCTGACATATAGTAGGTGCTTAATTAATGCTTACTGTTATTATCTCTTTTGGTTCTCATAACAATTCTGAGAGATATGTTTTATTATTATTCCAATTCCAATTACTGGAATATTTATTAATATTCCAATATTCAGGAAACAGAGGCAAAGAGAAGTTAAATGAGTTTCTCAGTGTCTCACAGCTAGAAAGTAACTCAGCCCTTGTTGATTCTAAACCTCTTTCTGCATCTAGCTGCCTAAGTATTGCTTTTGGTAGTAGAATTCTGGTTGATTTGAAGCACAAGCAGGATCCTTAGAGATCTTCAACCAGAATCAGCCAGCTTCTTTTTATCAGTAATCATTTAGACCAGAATGGTTTGAAATCTTGAATTGTTGCTATTGTTCTTGGGAGACCTCTGAGAACCCTTCAGTACTTGTAGAAGCATGTCCTTGGATAAAGGGCAGCATTCTGCTAAGGGCCTTCAATCTTTCTCTAAGTTTGATCTCACTGTCACACAGATGAATACTTAGCACTAATAGAAAAATAAATGCAGTCAAAAGGGGTCAGCATCAATTCATTTGCCACTACCAGCTTCTCCAGGTCTAGTTCAGATGGTTGGGGAGTGCTCTGGGCTGGTTAACTAAAGCATTGCTCAAATCAGATTAGATCATGCCTTTGATTTCCTGGCTCCAGACCCATTAATGCATCTAAACTTCATTTCCTCTGGTCTTTCTTGCCAGAAAGTTGAAGGTACCTCATTACCTGAAGAACATAGCAAATGAAGGATTTGGAGAAGAGCTCAAAGACTAATTATGGGGTGAAAGGGTTTGACTTACAGGAAAGGGTAAAAAGAACTAAATGGATGATCGGAGTAAAGGATGCATACAATTCTTGGCTTCCATTCTTGGATGAATCAGTGATCTCATTGATGGCAACTCTTCCTCACTTTGGGCAGAACCAGACCCATTAAGGCCTTCTGATTCTGTGAAATTTTCCTTCATGTGCTTCCATAAACCTATCTAGTTAGAAATCTTCCTTGCAGGCAATTCAGTCCTTGGAAAAGAAAATAGTGTTGAAGTTAGAGAACCCTAGTTCAAATCCCCCATATAACTTGAATTGTATGACCTTGAGCACATCACTTAACCTTAATTTTTTCATCTCAAAAATAATGAATAAAATGGCCTCAGAGGTTCCTTTCAGTTTTAAGCTTATAATTTTGTATTTCAAAGTTATGAGGATACCTTTATAACACTCAGTGCCAAGCACCTGATTTCCATGACTAACTTACATTATCTATCCATTCATAGACTTCTTTATGCATAGATAACCATTAGAAATAGCCTGACACTGATTTAATTCCATTTTGCAAATGTTTCTTATATGAATAATGTGTACAAAAACTAGACTACCATTTGTTTGAACCTATCCACTCCACCCCTAGAAACCTCTTCATTCTCCAAGATCATTTCAGCCCTGGAATTTACACAGCCTTGTACCCTTCACTCCTGATACCTTCCCTGTGTTTGGATGATTCCTCCTAGATCTTCCATTTAAGGGAATACCAGCCCAGCTGTCCCTTCATTTCTCATCAGGTAGCATTTTAGACTTTTCCATTCTGATCCTTCCCCTCTTTCTATTTGTGTATGTGTATCTCTTCTTCCCCCCAACTGAACAAAGAAAAAAATTATTACACTTCTCCCTCTACCTCCCCAAAATTTATTTAGTTCTCAGAAGGCAAGGGCTCTCTTTTTGTTTAGATTTGTTTTCCCAACACTTAGCATAATGTCTCTGTGTACTAAGCATTTTAAAAAAAAGTTTATTTACTGACTTACTGTGCTAGTAGGTATGCAACAACAAAAACGTTCACACACACACATCAAGAAGTTTATATTATACTGAGAAAATGTAGCATGACAGAAAAAATAAATACAAGATTATTTCAAGGAGGAGAGAACATGGGACTCAGAAAAGGTTTTATATAGAACGGGGCATTTGAGCTGAATTTTAAAGCAAGAAGAGGATTTTGAGAGATTGAGAGGAGAGGAGACTTCATTCCAGGGACTAAAGATGTTATAAAGCACATATATAGTTTGATTGTAAAGTAAAGTACATGAAGGGGTGTAGGGGTAGTATATGCATTAAATAAATCTCCAAGGGAAATTTGAATCAAGATTGTATAATTCTTTAGATACTAGGCAAAAAAGTTTGTTTATTAATCAGAGATAATAGGGAGTTTCTTAGGGGTAGAAATGAAAAATGATACAGTCTGATCAGTACCTTAGGAAAATTATTTTGTCAGCTATAAGGGGGATGGACTACAGAGGAGAGAGACTGGAAGCAAGTTGATTATGTAGGTGCCTATTATAGGAGTCTATATAAGAGGTAATGAGGGCCTAATCTAGAGTAGTCACCCAGTGAGTGGAGAGGATGGAAATAAAAAGAAATGCCCTGGAGGAAGACTTGATTGGATTTAGTGATATAACCTATTATCAATAGGGGACCAGTGAGAGAAAAAGATGACTCAGATTGCAAGTGTGGTGCCTAGAAGAATGGTAGTGTCCTTGACAACAGGGAGGAAATTTGATTAAGTCTGGGGAGAAATAATGACAATTGCTAATATTTATTTGGTGCTTTGATGTTTGCTTCTGTTTTGCAGATATTATCTCATTTGATCCTTATAATAATTCTTTAAGGTATAATTATCTTATTCCCATTTTACAGATGAGGGAATTGAGCTTTAGGCTGGTTATGTATCTTGGCCAGGATCACTAGCTAGTAAATATTTGAAATAGAAAACTGACCTAAAGTCTCATGTTCTATCTACTATTATCTAACTCTTGTTTTGGACAAGTTGAGTTTGAGGCAAGTCACAGTGGAGATGCCCCCTAGGCAGTTGCCAGGGAAAGATTGAGTTTCTGTCAAAAAGATTATGACTAAATACAGTTAATTTGCATCTAAAGTACATTTAACTTATGTGAGTTCAACTTTCAGAAAAAAGAAATAATTTAAATATTAGAGAAGATTCAGCCATTTTTGTGTTTGTGAGTGCCATTACAATCAAAGATAGTATGACCTGGAAAGAGCAGGAAATGGGAGACATGGATTTCTGTTGTTCCTTTTATTGTTCTCCATCTCTCAAGGTGTGAGCATCTCCCTCCTTAGAATGAAATTCTAGTTTATTATTCTGTTTATGCTGCCACAATTAATAACAAGACAGCCTTAAGTGGACTTTCAAGCAATCCTGATCATGTACAATATCCCTGCTATGCCCACTTTCACTTGTGTCCTTTATTGTCTCATAGTAAAGCAAGAGGAAAAAAACATTATAATACTTTCTTAAAAACTTATAATAATCATATTTATAAATAATGTATTTGGGGGAGTATTTTTTAACTCTTGTCATTAGGTTAGGGGTTTATAAAACCTTTGCCTGTTTTTGTTTTCAACTATTTGAGTAAAAGCCCAGGTTTGCCTGGGTTCTACACTTTGTCTTTCTCCCTCTCCTTTCCCTCTTTCTACCTCCTTCCTTCTCCTTCTTCCTCTTTCTCTTTCTTGTTCATTGTTTCCCCTTCCCTTCCTACCTTCCTTTCTGCTTTCTCTTTGTCTTTGTCTGTCTCTGTTTCTTTGTCCCTGTGTCTCTATCTTTGTCTGTCTCTTTCTCTGTGTCTGTCTTATTCTGTTTTGTCTTTGTTTCTCTATCTCTGTCTCTGTCTCTCTGTCTCTTTTTCTCTTTCTCCCCCGCTTCACTCTGAAATATAGCTACAGCTTAGCTTTTGGGGAGGGAAGATACATGCAATTGTTTCCACAGCAACCATCTTAGCTCCATCTGCTCTCTGATACCAGCTGCCTTTTTTTTTTAAAGCGACCCTATTCTCTTACCAGCTATAATTATTTGAAGAAGCTATATGGCACTTTATGGGCAACTTAAATCATTTCCAAGGATAATTTTAAGGATATATGATTTTTTGAAGTATCTAAAGTACCTATCTAAAAAATAGAAGAAGGAGAAGGAGAAGAAGGAGGAGGAGGAAGAGAAGAAAGAAGAGAAAAAGAAAAAGAAAAAGAAGAAAAAAGAAGAATAAAAGACTTTACAATGTGTAGATTTTGTTATCTATATAGGGATGGTAATTTATGAAAGCAAATATAATCACTAAGGGACAAAGTGATGAGAACAAAGGAGAGCTCAGGATGGAACATTCAAAGAACATGCATGCTTTGTGGGAGGGAGATGCCTCAGTCATAGAATGAGAGAAATGTGAGGCAAAAGAGAATGAAAATAAATATTTAAACAGGTAAATGGAAAAAAAATAGGAGAGGATAGTAGTATAAAAGCTAAAGGAGAAGAGAACATAGGGAGAGTAAGTAGAAGAAGTCAGTGTAACTGGTGTCAAAATCTGAGGAGAATTCTCATTTTTTTTTTAAGCTTTTTATTTGTATAACATATGTATGGGTAGTTCCCCAACCTTGATCTTTACAAAGCTTTCCAATACAAATTTTACCCCCAGTCCCCTCCCCTCCCCCAGATGGCAGGAAGTCCACTACATGTTAATAATGTTGAAATGCTTGAGAAGTTATGCAAGAAAAATCCTATCTACAAGAAAAAAAAAAAGAATCAGAGAAAGGCAACACAATGCCAGCAAATGTCAATAGAGATCATGAAAATGTTACGTTGTGGTCCATATTTCATGTCCCTCTTTCTGGGTGTATATGGTTTTCTTCAGTGAACAACTGGAACTGGTTTGAGACAATTCTTTATTGCAGAGAGCCATGTCCATCAGAATTGATCATCATGTAATACTGCTGTTGCTGTGCATGATGGTCTCCTGGTTCTGCTCGTTTCACTCAGCATCAGTTCATGCAAGTCTCTCCAGGTCTCTCTGAAATCGTCCTGCTGGTCGTTTCTTACAGAACAATAATATTCCATAACATTCATATACCATAATTTATTCAGCCACTCTCCAATTGATGGGCATCCCTTCAGTTTCCAGTTTCTAGCCACTACAAAAAGGGCTGCCACAAACATTCTTGCACATGTGGGTCCCTTTCCCTCTGAGGAGAATTCTAATAAGAGAATTGAGAAAAGATCATTTGGTTTAAGTGGTGAGAGATCATTTGCACATTGGGGAGATAAAATATAATGGAAGAATGAAGTTGGAAACTCAATTGCAAAGGCTGGAGAATAAGGTAAAGAAGTTGAAGAAGTAAGTATAGTCAACTTTTTTCCCTCTAGTAGCTTAACTGTATGTAAAAAGAGAGGATTGATAGAGCAGTAACTTGTTGGGAATGGAAGAAAGAAGTGAAAAGATCAAGTTTTTTGTTTTTTGGTTTTGTTTATGCATTTAGAAGGATGAGATCTAAACAAAGACATAGACATAGACCCTGGGAGAACTCAGTACATCAGAGAATTAAGTAATTAGTAGTCTAAAGGGGAAATTTATATGAAAGGGGAGATGGAGATAAGATTAGGGATACCAGGTTTGATAAGATGAATCACAGAGTCAAACACACTGAAATTCATGGTTTGAAATCCAACCCAGTAGCTATTTAATTAAATCCTTAACTGAAAAAAAAAGTCCATGCTCCAAAATACCCAATTTATCATTGGTCACCAAGCCTCTTCTTTAAGCTTTATTATGAGGGCAAACCTACTACATCTGAGTAAGTTCCTTCTGTTGTTGATAGCAATTAGGACTTTTCTGAGTCCTCTTTTCCAAGCTAACTCTTCCCAATTCTTCCAACTGATCTTTATGTTCCACTGCCATTCAATATCCTGGCATTCCCCCTCTGAATGTACTCCACCTTATCACTCTTATTAAAAAAGGCATTGCTTAGAATTGAACACAGTATTAAAAATGTAGTCTGGCCAGGGCAGAGCACAGAACTCTCATCCCAATATCATTCCTATAAATTTTGTGTCTCTAATTGCAGTCTAAGATTTCATTTTGTTTTGGCTTTGGTTTTAGTTTTGGCTATTATGTCTTCATATGGCATTTGTGGTCCACAAGTTCTTTATCGGATGAACTTTCTATCTAGTCATATCCTTTCTACTTTGTTTTTGTGAAGTTAATTTTTTCAACCTAATTGTAAGACTTTATTTTTATCCTTATTGAATTCCATCTTATTAAATTCAGTCCAAAATTCTTATCTTTGAAAATATTTTTGAATACTGGCACTCATTTTGTCCAACCTCTCCTTCTTAGAGTGTTTTCACTTGCAAATTATATAATGATATATATTTTTCATTTATGCAAAATATGCATCAAAAACACCTATACCACTATATCCTTAAAGATATAGTGCACTCCACTGGAAAACTTCTTTCAAGTTGACATGGAAACATTGGTTGATTACTCTTGTCCTAACTTGTCCCAAATATATCTACAGTAATTATACTAGGGTCTAGCTAACCTTTCTAGCTAGAAAGCTAGAAAGCTTTCTTTTCTGCATGAAGAGTTTAAGGGTTTGGTTTTGTTTTAATCAAATATTTTTAAAACCTTGGTAAACTATATTTAAAAAATTTCTCTAATTAGTTTACTGACTGTTAGAAAAAGAAATTGATTAGTTTGTCATAGCAGTGATGTCACTGCAAAGTGAAGTCACTTTGATTTTTTTTTATTACCACTTATTTTTCTAGATATTTACCTATTTTCTCTTTAACTATAAATTCTAAAAATTTGTTAGGAATTAATGTCAAGCTCACCAGCCCATAGAATGCAGATTCTATTCTATTCTGTTTTATTAAAACTGTGATATTTCTCCTTTGGTACCTTTCCCATTTTCCAAGATTTTTCAAATATCACTGATGATAGTTTAGAAATTACATGCACCTGTTCTTTCCATATTCGGTGTTGCAGTTCCTCTGAACTAGTTGAGTTGAATATATCTTTAAGAGCTAAGTGCTTTCTTACATCTCATTACTCATCTTGGTTATCAATTTCCTATTAACTACCTTAGCCTAAATCAGCCCCTCTATAAGAGGGTCATTTTCCTTGAAAAAGAAAATAAAATCAAAACAAAAGTTAAACAGGACTGTCTTTTGTTTGTCAGTTAATGCTATTCCATCCACCTTTTTACATGCATATTTAAAAATATATAAGTTGGTTGATAAATTCTCTATGTATTGTTTTCTTTATCTAATTTATATTTTTACTCCATGTTCAAAATTTTTCTTTTCTGTTTTCAGAATTTCATTCTTAAGAATTTCCCATTTTTCCTTTTAGTAGACTTCCTTTAGGAGCTTTATTTCATGGGATCCTATCTAGCCTTCCTTTAAACCATTTGAATTCTATCTCCCAAAATATAGTGTGCTCAATAACCTACCCAAAACTCAACATTCAACTATTAAGTTCCTATTCAATACAAATCAATAATGCTATGAGCTAAAGATACAAAGCAAAATGAAATTGTCCCTGCCTTTAAGGATATTGCCTTTCAGATTGGAGTGGGGTAGACACACACACACACACACACACACACACACACACACACACACACACGAGTTTAAAGAATAAGGATGTTAGTAGTTGAGTACCAACTTCCATTCATCAATCAATCATTAAACCTTTTAGCAAGCATGTACTCTTTGCCAGGAACTACTAATATGTGCTAAGCAGTAGATATACAAATAAAAATGAAAACAAAGACAGCCTCTTCCCTCAATGAGTTTATAGTTTAACAGAGGAAGACAACACAAAAAAGGAAGCTAGAAAGCCCTTGTTTTTTTGCAATGTGGGGACATGACACGGAGTCCCAAAGAAATCCAAAAGCTTTGCAGCCATCTTTTAAATAAAGGCCTTGGAGCCCATGATCCTGCCCTCCCATAAAGGATCCAATCAGAAAGGTAGAGGATACTGACAGATTCAATCTTGCAGCATAATGGGATTTCCCAGTAATGGAGTTAATAATAGCACCTACTTTTCGGGGTTGTTATATTTCACAAATGAGATATTTGTGAAAAGTGCTTAACACAGTAGTTGGTACATGGTATGCACTATATAAATACTTAGTTTCTTCCTCATATCTTGAACTCTTAATATCTCCCTCCTTATCTTTGATTTCAACTCCCTATTAGCTCTTTTTGTTCTGTCCTTTTCTTTCAGAAGATTATTTTCCTTGGCAGAGAAATAGATAAGCAGAGAAGAGAAATAAAATGAAGATGGAGTGATTCTGCCTGCTTACTTCCATTTTCATCTTTTGTCTCCTCAAAACAATTATCCTTTCAGCCAATATTCTTTGTCCCAAGATAGTTTTAGCTTCCATCCTTTCCTTTGCTACATAGATTTCCTGGCAAATCTTACCTGAGTCAAAGTTTTAACAGTTCTGACACTATTGTAAGTTCACAGAATTCTAGAGTTAGAACTCCATGGCCATATAATTTAGCTCATATCTGCATGGTAATACTGTAGTATTACCCATTAAGTGACCATCCAGTTACTAATTGAAGACCTGCAAGGGATAGGATCCCACTAACTCTTAAGATCACCCATTGCACTTGTTAAATATTTTTGGGTGTGTTTGATTGTTTATGACCCCATTTGGGGTTTTCTTGACAAAGATATTGGAATGGTTTCCTATTTCCTTCTCCAGATCATTTTACAGATGAGGAAACAAACAATCAGGATCACACATCTCATAAATGTCTGAGGATGGATTTTAACTCATTAATATGGGTCTTCAGCACTTTAGCAATTGTGCCACCTAGGTGCCCTGTACTTTTAAAGAAATCTAATTATTATGGATTTTTTTCCTCCTTATGTCAAGTCTAACTTTCCCCTCTGTAGTTCCCATGCGTTTCTTCTGGATTTGCTCTGCAGGGCCATTAAAAAAAAAAAAAAAAAAAAAATCTAATCCTTCCCTAACAATTATCAGAAAGAAACTGTCATGTTCTACCTCCCACTGTACCCCCATCATATCTATTTTCCCTCAGGTTAAACATCCCTGATTTATTCAACATATCCTCATATCAAATCCTCTCAAACTATGGTGACCAGTACTGAAAATCTGTATAATATAGGGAATTATTACACTATTTATTTGAGGATTTTTCTTCTTTTTTTTTTTCAGGGTAGAGGAAGTTAAACTAGTCTTTCATAGCTACATTTTTATGTTTTTTTCAAAAGTTTATTTCATTGTTTTATGCTTTATATATTATCCTATTTCCTCCAGACTCCTCATATAAACTGCCTTTAGGCATTTTTTCTTTTCCTTCTATTTTCTGCATGCACTCATCCCTCATCCTTCTAACGTCTTTCCCTCATCCACCTCTTCTATCACTTTCTGTACTACCTACCTCCTCTTTTGCCCTTGGGTTTCCTTTTCCTGCCCAGTCCCTGGTCTTGGTCTTTTTTTTTTTTTTTTTTTTTTTTTTTTTCTTTTTTCTCTATCCCATTCCCTCTAATTCATGGTCTACCAGAAAAGAGAGAAAAATGTGCTATACTGACAAAGGATCCAGAACCTGAAACCTTTCAAGTCCCTGATAAAGTTACAAGGACAGCATTTTCTCTTTTAAAGAGATTTTAATTTTTTTTCTAAATTATCAGCCTTTTTCCTTTCCCGCTGTGTTGCTGAGTTTTTAAGGAGTTGAAGGACAGCCAGATAAAAAGCTTCTCCTTTTAGATTCACTCTGCTCCTGTATTCCCTCCCTTCCTCTGCTCCCTTTTTTTTGTGCATTTGTGGGAAACCCAGGAAGAAAGTGCCAGCATTAGCATTTTTAATAAAGGAAGCTCAGGTAAGAGGGAGGCAACAACAACAACAAAAAAAATGGCAGGAGAGGGGCCAGAGCCCAAAACCACTGACAGCAAAAACTCCCTGGAGAGACAGATAGAGTGATAGAGACAGAGAGCCAGCAATTTTTTTTTTGGGGGGGTAGCACTGGAAAGAAGGCATATAAGAAATGCAGAGGTCTTATGAGAAGCATTCAGGCTGATATAATTGGGGCTTTGCATGCTAACGGAGCAGTTAGGAGGTAGGAAATTGCTGTGTTGGATTGAGTTTGGCTCAACTTGATACTGGGGCGAAGCATTCTGAAATGTTTTCTCATTTAGTCCATTTTCTCATTCTTCCCAGAATGAGCCATTATTTGTCCATTACTGCCTAAATATCGGCTCTTTCCATTCCCTTCTTTTTCTCTCTTCCCTTGTCTTCCCCTGTCTTCCCCTTCCTCTGTGTCCCTTTCTTTCTTCCTCTCTCTTTGATTTGATCAATGAGACCAGAAAGAAAAGCAAGGTGACAAGACAGATGACATAAGTACAATCCAGAATCCCAAGGTTGGTGACACTGATGTGGTCTTTCCTTCTTCCCTTCCCTCCCCACTCGGGAACCTTGAAGGGGAAGATTTGATGGAATTACTTGGTTTATATGTTGTCTAGGCAGACCAAGGCAGGTCCATTCTCTCTGAAGAAGTTAAATCGGCTCCTTTCCAGCCCTGAAAAAAGGAAAGAAAAATATCTCCTGACACTGGTGAAAGTGGCAGTGATTAGATCTAATACCTTAGACAGCTGGATAAAGAGCTGTTAAATAAAAATAAATTGAATACCCAAGCTGGGAATCAGTCAGGGGAGGGGGTAAAACAAATTCCCTAGAAACCCAAATGAATACACTTGTCATAGCATTGAAGCACCCACTTTGTGCATGAGACAGACATTTGGTAAGCCTACTTAATGTTCTTCAATCCATCATGAAGAAGAAAGTGGATAAATAGAGCAAGGCCATGGTAGTGGAAGGTCCATTTGATATTCCTGGGTTTCAGCATCTAGAAGCTTAATATTCATCAACTGGCAAAATGTCATTCTAGACATTTCCTTCGATTTTAAGTCCTGGGTGTTAATCACTTTGTTAAACTCCAGGACGTCTTTTTTACCCTTAGCAGGAGAGAATGAATGCTACAGCTGGTGCTTCTTACCCACCAAGCCTGACATTTCAGACTGTATCTGAACAGTGGAAAATATTTAAGTATTTATGCAAACATCTGGTCACAGCTGCATTACACACCTGAATAGTACATTTCACTTTGCATCATTACCAATGAATTTCGTTGATTAGCCTCGGTTTTAATGGCACTATATTTGATCCTAGCCATATGAAAATTTCTTTAAAAAAATGGCTACAGTCATGCAAATATTTAAAGGAACTTTGCATTTCAATCCAGGAACACTTTTGAATGGGAGAGAAAAACAAATGGATTTAAATTCAAGTCTCTCTAGGTGGAGAGAAGATTGGAAAACATCATTTGCACTTTGGTGGAAGGAACTAAAGGTGTTTAGCCTTGAGAAATGAAAATTTCAGGGGCATAACCATTGCCTTCCAATAGCTTAAAGTCTACAATATGCTGGCGGGGATCTAATCCCAAGTGTCTTCTGTTTAGCTTCAAAAGTCAGCAATAGAAATAATATTCTATTTATATCTATGTATCTATCTATAAGGTATGGGGAAGGTGGTTTTAAAGCAATATAAGGAAGAACTTCCTAATAATTAATTGCTGTTGCTGCATTTCAGTCATGTCTGACATTTTATGAACCTATTCAGGGTTTTCTTGCCACAAACTAGGTTGCTTTTTTTTTTTTTTTTTTTTTTTGCCAGCTCACTTTACAGATGAGGAAATTGAGGAAAGCAGGGTTAAGTGATTTGCCCAGGTTCATACAGATAATAAAACTTTTGAAACCAGATTTGAACTCCGGAAAATGAGTCTCCCTGACTAGAGGTTCAACTCTATCCACTGCACCAGCTTGCTATCTTCCTACTAATTAGAATTTTTCAAAAATATAGATGTTTTCAAAAATGAGCACAGATTATGGGTGGTCATCAGATAAAGACTAGAGGATTATTTGTGGCATGCTTTCAATATAGATTGGACTCTGTGACCTTCTGAGATCCTTTTAAACTTAGAAGCGCCCCAATTTTAGGATTCTTAGTCCATCAGGGAATGAATGTCATCTTCTATCTCAGGATTTGAATTTCATTGTAACAGATTGGCTGAAGGATGTAGGTGACCTCTGCTGGGTATTAATTCTGGAAGCTTTTTCAGAAAGAATTCTACCCTCACCTTCACTCCCCCACCCCAAACAAAAGAACAATGGCTTTAATCCTTTACATTGGAGGAAGTATTCACAAATTTCCTTTGATATGTAAGGTTTTATTTTTAATATGTAAATTTATTTACTTATTTCCAGTTCCAAATTCTCTTCCCCCCTCCCTCCCTCACCCATTCCAAAAAATGGAAGAAATATGATATCCATTATACATATGAAGTCATGCAAAACATATTTCTCAATTCTGTGTATCTAAGTTTTGTCAACAACATGAGTTTCTTTCTGCCTTCAACCCCTGTCTGAAACTGCCTTGGGCAGAAACAAGGCAATAGGGCTTATGAAAATAGGCGTGTTTATGAGCAATCTGCATTTGGAGCAAACTGGCTGAACACAGATGGTGATGTTGGAAGTCTTTGTCCATCTGAGACTGCCCTTCCTCATTTTCATGAGTTCTGTGATGGACCTGATCCAGAAGTTCTGGGTTTCAGGCTCAGTTTTGCTCTTAATGAATTATGTGACTGATTGAGGTGCTGAAAATCATTGAGCCTCAGTTTCTTCAGCTACAAAATGTGAAAATGGCAATAAACGGTCTTTAAGTTAATTTATAGTTGTAATCTGATCTGCCTCTTGAGAGTCTGATAGGGAATGTCTAAGTAGGCTCCACAAGAGAGCATTAAGGAGAAAGTTTTGAATCTGAATCAGAAGCTATAGCTTCAAATTCTATCTCTGATGATTATTACCTGCCTGATCATAGGCAAATCCCATGACCTCCCTGGGCCCCAGTTTCTTTAGTGCAGAACTCGGGTTTCCAAGTTAGATGGATTTTGAGGTCATGTCCAATTCCAGATTTGTGACCCTATGGGTCATATTCCCAATGTGGATTCTCCATTTCTGTTAGTTTCTGGCTAACAGTTGGAATCAGAGTATATTTATGAGAAATTCAGGCAGCATGGTCCATATTGTTATGAATACGTGGTAGTGGGAGTAAAGAACAGTCCACCAAGAGATTATTTTCTGGTTCTAGAGGCATGCATTGAGAGGAAATGAAGAGAGATTGTATTAAACTATATAGAGTGAATATAGTTATTCCTGTCACATTTTACATTTCAGCTCTTCATTCATTATTTATAATAGATTTACTGTGATACCACTAAATACAAAATATTGTGCAATGCACTGACTGGGATACAAAGAAATGTCAGATAAGGAACTTCCCATTTAGTCGGAGAGCAAAACATAGAAAAAGATAAATAACTATATATAGTAGCATGTCATCAGTAGGGATAGAAGTTCGAAATGGACCTGTGATTTCATTGCTATGAAGAACACCCAAGTGAGGAAGCTCCCTCCACCAATGCAAGTTGGCACCTTCTCTGCAACTTATAATCTTGACAGTTTGGCTAAAGTAAACCATAAATCAAGGAAATATTTAAATATGAAAAGATATATGGGAAAGGCATAGGATAAAAAGGAATATTTTTTATAGGTTAGAGAGTGGAAAGACATTTCCAGGCTTCATGTTAGGTTGGGCTCTTGGATTCTAAGTCTCAGAGTGAGTTTGCAATGGCACAGCGCTTTGTGTATTCATCAAAAGAGTTTGGGCATACCCCTTTATGTAAAAC
This sequence comes from Myrmecobius fasciatus, assembly GCA_023553655.1. NCBI lineage: Eukaryota > Metazoa > Chordata > Mammalia > Dasyuromorphia > Myrmecobiidae > Myrmecobius > Myrmecobius fasciatus. The sequence continues at coordinate 35,567 of JAJPUD010012899.1, forward strand.
AGCTGCTTGCAGTTATTTTGTCTCATCATATTATTCTTATTTATTTATTTATTTTTATCAAAGCTTTTTATTTGCATAACATATGTATGGGTAGTTCCTCATCATTGATCTTTACAAAGCTTTCTGTTACAAATTTTACCCCCAGTCCCTTCCTCTCCCCTAGATGGCAGGAAGTCCACTGCATGTTAATAATGATAAAATACTTGACAAGTTGTTTTGCAAGAAAAATCCTATCTACAAGAAAAAAAAAAACCATAATCAGAGAAAGGAAACACAGTGCAAGCAAACATCATTAGAGAGCATGAAAATGTTCTGTTGTGGTCGACATTTCATATCCCTCTCTCTGGGTGTATATGGCTTTCTTCACTGAACAATTGGAACTGGTTTGAGACATTTCTTTGTTGTAGAGAGCCACGTCCATCAGAGTTGATCATCATATAGTATTGTTGTTGCCGTGTATAATGATCTCCTGGTTCTGCTCATTTCATTCAGCAAGTCTCTCCAAGCCTCTCATCATATTATTCTTGAAATAAACTTGAGAAGTTAATTGACTTGTCCAAGATCACACAATCAATCTGTAGGTCTAAGAGATGAGACCAAAATCCATGTCATCTTCTGCTTCTCCTGTAATAAATTAATCATTTAAATTTTAAAAGGTCCTTTAAGAATGAACTGGAAAATCTTCACAGGGGACTTGAGCCTGATTTTGGAGGATAGGAAGAACAAAGAATGCTCAGAGGAATAGGGGAAGAATATTCCATGCAAAAGGAATGGTATAAGCATCAAACATATGAAAGTAGAAACATATGAAAGGGAAAGTAGCTGGCTTGTTCAGGGGATGGAGAGGAGGGTTCATGTAAGGCAAGCATAATAGGAGACAGATTGGAAAAGGAGATTGGGGCCAGACTGGAGACAGAGTTGAATTCTCACATAAGGACTCTGTACTTTATCCTTTAATACATCTGGAAACATGGAGGGCTTTTAAAGGGCACAGGACTAATGTGTTTTAGACAAAATAGATCAATCTGGTAATCTCTTTACTAAAACCCTGCCACATTGCTTCATTAAAATCATAAGATTCTTGAGGGCAGGATCTATTATTTGCCTCCTTTTTATTTATTTATTTTTTTTGCTGAGGCAATTGGGGTTAAGTGACTTGCCCAGGGTCACACAGCTAGGAAGTGTCTGAGACCAGATTTGAACTCAAGTCCTCCTGACTTCAGGGCTGGTACTCTATCCACTGCGCCACCTAGCTGCCCCCATTTGCCTCCTTTTTTGTCACTAGCACTTGGTGCAATGCCTGTCAAAAGTTTGGCTCTTAATGAATGTTTATTGATTGATTTACATATGGAGACAACCCTATCTAGTCTATAGTGGGTTTTACCAATAATAATAAGAGCTAGAATTTATATAATAATTTAAGGTTAGCAAAGCATTTTACAAATATTTCATGTTACCCTTGCAACAGTCTTGGGAGAGAGATGGTATATTTATTCCCATTTTTATAGATGAGGAAACTGAGGCAACAGAATTTAAGTGATTTGCCCAGAGTCACACAGCTACTAAGCATTCTAGGTCAAATTTGAACTTGCACTTTTCTGATTCCAGGTCCAGAGCTTCTAGCACCTAGATGGAAAAGTTTTGAGCATAATCCAAGCAAGACTTTATGTCTGTCTTCTGAGACTAGGTTGGCTCAGTGTGGAAAGTTGACAACCAGGTGATATATTTTTCAACTGGGGACACTTATGAAATGTGAATAGGTTGCAATCAGTGTCACTGGAGGGAAAACTCACAGTGATGAAATCATAGATCTTTGAAAACACGAAAGTAGTTCTAGGAGCCAAGTGCAAGATGGATAGGAGGAGAGAGGAGGAAGGGATGGGCAGTAAAGAGGCCAATTAGGAGGCATTGAAACAGTCCAGGTGTGGGTTGATTAGGATCTGGACCAGAGTAGGAATGGAAAGGAAGGAGCAGATGAGAAAATTATTACAAATGAAAAATTGACAGCCTTTGCTGACTGATTAGTTATGTAAAGTTATAGAGAGGGGAGGAAAAATCAAAGAGACTTATGGGATTTTTCTATAAATCATTTTGATTATGGAAAACACTGTGGTTCTCTTAAAATTGATATGTAGTGGTAAAGGGAAAAGGAAGGGAAAGACTAAAAATCCCAAACAGAATGTAAACATTGTGACTCTAGGTATCAGTGATGACTTGCATACAAGTAGCATGAAATTCATTATCAATAAAAAATATATTTGGTCCTACCATATTAAAAAAGTGGCAATAAAGATTTAAAAATAAGATAGAAAAGCTTCTTTTGTAAAGAAATTGACATTCACATATAGAAAATTTCAGCTACTAGTTAGATGGAAAGGTGTTAGTGGTCTTTATGGTGCTAAAGTTTTTAATGTTGATTCTATCAGTAAAATCACATCCATTTCTGATGTTGAACTGTTTGACAGTGTCAAGGTCTTTGATATTGAGAACCTTCTTTTCTAGGTCTTTAATAACTGTGATTGTTGAGAAAAAAAGGGCTGCACCACCCACAGAAACAGTTACCAATATGCATCTCTATTGAGTTTCTTCCCAGAGGATGGCTATAGAACTGGGCTAAAAGTAGGATCAATGATATAAGGCAAGCTGCCTTTCCCAAGATTCGTGAGCCTACTTACTTGTCAGTGGTAGTGGGGTTGCTGGTGGCAAAGAGTTAGTACCCCTTTCCAAAATGATTTTTCCCTTCAGTAATGGATGTAGAACCTGGGCTAGAAACAGGATTCATGCTGCTTCATACTGGTAGTCCCAAAGCTCTTGAATTCTTGAATATCTCCAGTAGATTTGTAGAGATGGTACTGGTAATTGGGCTGTCTCTTGTCTCTTCCCTTTGGTGTCCCACTACTTTATCTAGGTTGCTAGCTATCCTGTCCCATAGGTGGAAGTGGCTTGCTAATTGATGGGAATAACTCCCTTCCTTCCTTAATCTCCACAGGACCTGTTTATATATAAAGGCTTTGTAGGTTTGGTTATTTCTTTCTGGTTCTAAAGAGAACTCAGATGAGTCCCCCAAATATGACTTGGCTCATCTAGCTCAAACTGCCTCCTGTACATATCTTCCTCAGAATATGCATGACCAGCAAAGGAAGATGGATAAATCATATAGCCAAGAGTGAGAAACTTCAGGACAATTTGGTTGACTGAATGACTGTAAGAGTTGAGGGAAAGAACAATCCAAACTGTCATGATCTCTGAGTTACACAGTGGGAAGACAGTATTACTAAACTGTGAAGGAGGAGGGAACAAATATGGCTATTTGCACTGGGGAAATGCTGGTGTTTCACACACTCTTTCCTGAAGGCAAACTTTACACTTTTGGATAACTAATTATTAGGAATATTCTTTTTATCAAACCTAACTTTAACTCCTTGTAAATAAATCTCTTGATTATACTCTCTGGAGTCATTTAATAGCTCTTCAGTTAATTTAGAGAGACAGAGATAGACAGACAGAGACAGAGACAAAGACAGAGACAGATTCAGGTAGGACTGGAATGAGAAAACATTGAGGAGCTGTGATATTTTCATGATGTATCTCCCCTTCCCTCAACCCATGTACGTAATCTGTGGATTTGACTGACATTCTGACAACTTTGACAAGACAGAAGGGAAGGATTAGCTATGGGATTGTGTTTGTTTGTTTGTGTGTGTCCCTATTCTCTTGGACATCTTGTTTGCTGCTGACTATAGCATGATGGAAGGGCATCCATGATGACTCTGTGATTAAATTTGAGTAATAGGCTGCAGAAGGCAGTAGGTGGCTCAGTAGGTAACATTGGGCTTGGAATCAGGGAGACCTGAATTCAAATCCAGTCTCAGACATTCACTAGCTCTGTAGGCAAATTTGCCTTAATTCACTGGAGAAGCATCTTTACCTTTATCAAGATAACTCCATGAACAATATGGTCTATAGTTCCTTCAATGATAGATACAGAACCTGGGCTAAAAGCAGGACTCATGGTGATTTTTACTGGTAATCCCAAAGCTCTTGAATTCTTGGATATCTCCAATAGATTTGTAGAGATGGAACCAGTAATTGGACTTTCTCTTATCTCTTTCCTATGGTGCCCACTGCTTTATTTAGGTTGCTAGCTGTCTTGTCACATAGGTAGAAATGACTTGCTTATGGTACTAATGATTCCCTTTCTTCCTTACCATCCACAAGAGCAGTTTTCATATAATGGCATTGTAGGTTGGGCTATCTCTTTCTGGTTCTAAAGAGAACCCATTTTGATTAGATACAACTAACCAAGAAGGTTGCATATCCTAATACTCCTCTCATTTTCCTAAGGATTTGCCAGAAAGGGCCTGAGTCTGGGACCAGAGTATTCTCCTTTTCACATGCAAACAAAAGTGGGAGTCCAAGTGATGTGTCACAAAACAGTCACGCTCATGGCACAGATCTTCATCTGTTGAAATCCTATTCCTCCTTCCAGATGAAGTTTAATACAACCGCTTCCATTGAGCTTTCCTTGGAAATTTCATGTCTATAGAACACTGGAGCAAGAAAGACATGGAGTTAAATCCTGTCTCACTTGCTCAATAATTCTGAGATCCTAGACAAATCAGTTAACCAGCTTCCTCTACCATAAGAAGGGAGTAATTATAGCTCCTCTCTTACACAATTGTTATGAAGATCAAATGAGAAAGTGTATGCAAAACACTTTGCAAACCATAAATCACCACATAAATGTTAGCTGCTATTATTCTCTACTATCCCCTGTGCATACCTCTAGGTGCCCTTCTTATAACATTTAACCACAATGGATCTCTAATAATCATTATATGTGTACATTCTTACCATCCCTCCAAGATTGCAAACTCTCAAGATTAGGGATAATTTCTCATTTGCCATTAGAAGCTCCTTCCCAGTACCCACTTCCCTACCCCTCAGTGCTCAACCCAGTTTTATGTTTAGAGTAGGTACATAATTGTATGTTTATTGAACAGAATTCAGTTTAGAAGAGAAAGTTGGTCTTAACATATGTTTTTGGATTTTAAGATAGCCACTTCTTCTCCAAGTGGTAATTGTTCTTTATCACTCTACAGTATTTTTTTAAGTCAATGATTTCCCATTCCCTCTTATTAGCTGATGTGGTAATTAGAAAACCTTTCCCGGCTGTGCAGAGCTATTCTTTATTTCATCTCACTTGGGTCTTGGCTACAATTCTTTCATCTTTCTGGTTATTTTGCCACTGGGGAGAGAGGATGATACGGAAAGGAATAGGAAGGAGAGAAACCTAGAAAAATGAATAAACTACAAGAATGCCAAAGTATTGCTTCTAAGAGTGAAGGTTATTATTTTTCAAAAGTGGTCTCAATAGAAAAACTGTGTTAATGTTTCATCTCTCCGCCTTTAGAAACTTCTTGCCAAATTCCAGCCTGTTCATAGGTGACATAATTTGAGGGCTCAGGTGAATCTGGGTGTTATTTATTTCTTCACAAAGAAAAATGATTGTCCTCATCAGGCCCAACAGCCCATCTTCATTCAGATGATGTTTATACTGTTCATTTTACCTTTATAGCATCTCTCATATATTTCCCAACTTTTCCACAACCACCCTAAATCGTCTCTATCAATTCTCCTCTGGACAATTAGAATAGCTTCCCATGGAATATCTTTACCTCCAGTTTCTTCTTCACTATTCATTCTTCATATTCTTACCAAAAGAATTTTCTTAATGTACAAATTTGGCTAGGTCACTTCCCATGCTATCAAAGAGAAGAAAAACATCTTCCCAAGGCTCCCTGTTCCATCTGGGATAAATTGAATATTTCTTATTCTATCATTTAAAGACTCCATGTATGACTACAGTTGATTTTTTAAGTATCATTTCATATTACTTTCTTTCACACAATTTGTATTCCATTCAAACTATCCAGTTAGTTTTTCCCTTACCTGTCTGTTCTCCATTCTTGAAAGTATTTCTTTTTTTACCTTTCCTTTCCTTCATTGTTTAGCTGAAGACTTCTACTATCATGAAACCATCCTTTGTACTTCCAACTAAAAGTGTTCTTACCCTCTTCAAATTTCCCTAGATTTCTTCTTTGTATCCCTACCTTGTAACAGACACATACAAACACAAAAAAAGTGTGTGTATACATACACACACATATAGTATGAATATGTATACACACACATAGACAAACATGAAGTCTGGCTGGGCTGATGCTGAGAACTTTTTTTTTTTTTTTTTTTTTTTTTATCTAGGCAGCTAGAAAATACAGTGTAAAATGAGCTAGAGAAAGAAATGGCAAACCACTTTAGTATCTTTGACAACACAACTCCAAAATGGAATCATGAAGAACTGAACTTCATTAAAAAGCGACATTTGAGCTATAAGAATGGCAGAGTTTCATCAACTGAAGATAGTAGCAAGAGATGGAAATTCCAGTCACAAGGAATAATAAGACCAAAAACACAGAAGCCAAGAAATGTGAAGATGGGGAATAATGAAACCCATTCAAGCTATGGTGTGTAGTCTTGAAATGGAGGAGTTGCAATGCAGTGAGGTGGTTGGTAAGAAATGATGACCATGAAAATAGAAAAAGGAAGATGATACCAGATTTTGTCTTTTTTCCTTTTAAAATTTATTTTATTTGAAAAAAACAGTAAGAAAAAAAAAGAAAAATGAAAACAAAACAAAAGAGAACTTTGTTATATGCTCAGCAGAATATCAAGGAAGACTCAAAATATATACAATAATAATATAAACAGCAACAAATTACCAGATCAAGAAAGAATATATATATATGTATATATACACACACACATATGTTTATATGTATGTATGTAGAAGAAAATATATTCATGAATATCCATTTTTTCTTTACTTCCTTGTAAATTATTCTTTGATTCTCTGCTCTGTACCTAATTTATTTTATCCCACTTTCATTCCTCTCCCCCAAGCACACTGCAGTTAAGTAAAGATATATATATATATGTATACATATATATGCGTATATATATATATATATACATGTAGACATATACATACATACACATACCTCACATACACACATGTCTTTCCTATCCCTGCTGACTCTATAATTCAATTCTGTTCCATTATTTGCCTTGCTATTATTTAACCTCCCACTTAACCTCCCCCCACCCAAGGGTCCCTCTCTTATCTTCTTCTTTCACCCTTTGCTTCCCCATCTACCCATCCCTTCCCTCTTATTTTTTTAATAGATTTTGGAGGGAGCTATGCCCTTCATGGTATATATGTAGCATTGCCTATTGAACCCATCCCAATATGAGCAGGTCTTCAAAACTATGGGTCTTCCTCCCTCTTCTAATGACTCTATGTCTATTCTTCTTCTGCACCTCATTTGTATAACATGATTACTATTTTTGCCTTAATTCTCCCCAAATTTGCTTTTGAGCTACCTTATTGTTGATGTCAATCTTAAACATATGGTATACATTGCATTTCCCATGTAAACAACAATTCATCCATGTTGGGTTCCTTGCTTTGATATTGGCTCTTGTATGATAAATTTTCTGTTAACTTTGGGTTTGGTTGGTAGAAAGTCCTAAAAATCTGCAAGTTCATTGAATGTCCATTTTTTCTCATTTAAAACTATAGATAATTTTGCTGCAAATGATATTTTTGGCCACAGGCCTAGTTCTTTTGATTGTTGATAGATATGATTCCAGGACCTGCGATCTTTTATTGTAGTTGTTGATAAATCCTATACAATTCTAATTGTAGTTCCAGCATATTTCAATTTTTTTTTCTTATTTCTTGCAAAATTGTCTCTTTTATCTTGGGGTTTCAAAATTTGACAATAATATTCCTGTGTGTTTTCCACAAAGGATCTCTTTAAGGTGGTGATTGGTGAATTGTTTTTTTCTATTTCTACTTTCCCGCCATATTCTATCATTCCAGGCAAATTTTCTTGAATTTCTTCCAGCATTATTGTGTCAAGGTTCTCTTTTTGGTCACTACTTTCTGGTAGTCCAATTATTCTTATATTTTCTCTTCTTGATCTGTTCTTCAGATGTCATTTTAAAAAATCTTTTAAATTATATTCTATTTTTTCATTCTTTATAATCTGTATTGCTATTTCTTGGTCTCTCCTAGCTTCACTGGCTTCCTTTTACCCAATTCTAATTTTCAAAGAATTATTTTCATCTTTAAGACTCTTTTCTAGTTGGTTAACTTTTTTCATAATTTTTTTGTTCTTGGATGGTTTTTATTTGTTTGTTCATTCATTTATTTGTTTGCTTAATTTGTTTAATTATTTTAGTTTTTACTCAATGTCTCTCATTTGATTTTCAAATCCTTTTTTTGAGTTCTTCTATAAATTCTCTCTGGGCAGGGAAATATTTCACATTACTCTTTAGGAGAGAAGCTTTTTTTTTTTTTTTTTTTTTTTTTTACAAAAGTGTAATCTTCTGAAGATGAAGCCTGTTCTTTCCTGTTCCCATGATATGTTTCAATGGTGGGGTTCTTTCTTTTTTACCAGTTCATTTTTTTAAAAAAATAAGAGGTATTAGAGTACCTTGAATAATGGGGTGGGTAGAATGGTGCCTCAAGCTTCCCTTCAGCTCTCTACTCTGACCAGGAACCCCAAACCAAGAACTCCACCCTACTTCAAATGTCCACAACCAGCAATACTCCTGTCCCACTAACTCTGCACTCTCCAGATGCTTGTTCCTTCTCTTCCAGGCTGTCACAGCAGCACACCTGGGCCTGGTGTTCCCAATCAGTTGAGTTTCCTTCAGTCTTCCCAGACTCAAACCCCAACTCCACAAATAGTCCTGGAGATGGAAGTCTCTGTGGTTCCTGCTGAGGCTCCAGCCATATCCAGCTAGCCTGAGGGGTCCCCACTTCATGTATCTACAGAGCTAGCGTGGAGATATTTGCACTCACACAGGCTAATCCCCAGCTTTCATTAGATTTTTTGGGTTGTACCAGAAGGATCACTGTTTTGCCCCAAGTCTTCTTGGTTTTTCACCAGTCTATATTTACTCTGAGGTTCAAATTTGCTCTATTTTCGGGCAGCTAGGTGGTGCAGTGAATAGAGTCCAGCCCTGATGTCAGGAGGATCTGAGTTCAAATCTAGTCTCAGACACTTAACACTTCTTAGCTGTATGACCCTGGGTAAGTCACTTAATCCCAATCAGTAAAACAAAACAAAACAAAAAAAATTGTTCTATTTGGTGGGAAAATCGGGAGAGCTTGACATTTGCCAACCTACTCTGCCATCTTCCCAGAATCCTCCCTGGTGCCAGATTGTCATGTTTTCTAGTGCCAGGCTTAGATGTCTTAAGAAAATGGTTGGAAGCAGACACAAGAAGCAGAAATAGGGTGCAGTGCAAGGGGCCACGCAGGATCAGCACAAAGCCTGAGCTGGGAAGAGGGGATGTTTTCTGCATAAAGCTTCATCCAGGAAGACACAGTGGGAGGCCAGGCTTCTGAAGAATGAAGTGCACTAATAGGTATTTGCTTGTCTATGCCCGACTCTAGTGCTTTGGGCTTTTGCTTTCATGAGTCCAACAAAAAACAAAGAGGAATAAGAAAAGAGGAATCCTGTCATTCCAAGCCCATGTAATCTAGCTGATGGGACTCCAAGTTGATGTTTGATCAGCCCTGTTCCCTTTGTAAGCTCCAAAGGCTTTGGGAGGTGGAGAGCCTGCCAAGAGCGATGATCACAGAGCAGCGGCAAGAAGCCAGCAGAGATTTTGAGATGCTGAGAGAGAAAACAAAGATGTGGATGAGGGAGGAACAGAGCAAAACAAGGCAACAGTGGGGAAGGTGGAGGTGGCAAAAGCAGAGGGAAAACAGGGAAACAGGGAGGGTGATGAGAACTGAAGAAGGAGTGAAGGCGTGAAACCCAGAAAGAAATCAGGTCTGGTTGGCTATTGCACCTGGAAGGACTCCGAGAGGCCTTCCAGCTCAAATCTCATTTTACAAATGAAAAGAGTGAGTCATTTACCCAAAGTCACCCATTTAATGAGACACAGCCAAAAGGTGAAATAAATCTCTCTATTCTTTGTCCAGTACTTCTTCCCCCACACCATGCTGCTTTGTAACTATCTCTTGCCTTATTTGTGCAGTGATGGATACTTAAAAACTTAAAACGGAGTTAGACTAAACCAGTTCTATTTTTTCTTCTAGTTCTAGATCGATGACCCCATGATCCTATGATCCTGTGTGAACACTATTTTATACACACACACACACACACACACACACACACACACACACACACACATATATCATCAGTTCATAGAAATCCTTGAGAGTTCTAAGTAAGGATATATATTGATTGGTACTAGCTCAAATTTGCTTCCAAAAGCTGATTGTTAAATGTTAAATATGAGCATTTACACCTAAGAAATTAGGAAACACTACAAATAAGTTTTTGATTTGATGTCAAGTACTTGATTTACTAATCCATTGGCCATTGATTAGACTTAAGAATGGGATGTAGAAAATGTTTATGAGTAGATCTAAGTTAAAACTCTTCTTATATTTTGTTTTCCCTGGAGAGCTGGTTGTTAAATATTTTTCAGCATAGCACTATTCTAAGGGATATTTATATTTATGTAATCCATCTTTTTATTCCATGTAGGAATCTTTTCTTCAACATCCTTGATGATCAAAATCACTTGATGCCAATGAGACCTAATTTTGGAATCAAAAGACCTGGATCTGAAGCCCAGCTCTGCTACTTACCTTTTATCCTTAAGCAAATCACTTCATCTTTTTTTTTTTTTTTTTTTACTTTTACTTAGTTTTTTTTTTTTTAATAAGAGAATTGGGGTTAAGTGACTTGCCCAGTGTCACACAGGTGGTGGCTAGCATGTATCTAAGGTTGGATTTGAACTCAGGGCCTTTTTACCCCAGGGCTGGTGCTCTATCCACTATTCCATCTGGCTGCCCCTACTGTGCTTTTTGAGGCTCTCTTTTCTGATCTGTAAAATAAGGAAGTTAGATTAGGTGACACCTAAGATTTCTTCAACATCCAAAAATATGGTTGTGAGTTTGCTTCTGTTGGAACGTTATCAGAAATGAAGAGCTCAGTCTCTCATAAAATGGCCTATTCTTTTTTTTAATCATTCTCATTATGAGAAAGTCCTACCCATTTTTTCTGATTGAGCAATATTTACATGCTTCTTCATATAAAAAGAGAGAGAGACAGAGACAGAGAAACAGAGGCAGACAGAGAGAGAAAAGAGAGAGAGAGAGAGAGAGAGAGAGAGAGAGAGAGAGAGAAAAGAGAGGAAAGAAAGATAAACAGAGAGAGGTAAGCAGACAGAGAAAAGAGAGAGATGGAGAGAGAGACAGAGAAAGAAAAGAGACAGAAACAGAGAGAGAGAAAGAAAAGAGAGACAGAGAGAAGAGATAAAAGAAACAGAGAGAGAAAGAAGAGACAGAGAGAGAAAAGAGAAAT
>JAJPUD010012900.1:0-34697 GCA_023553655.1 Myrmecobius fasciatus
ATTTTTCATTTTTTTTTGTTTTTGTTTGACTGATTCTTGAAGTATTATTGAGTCATTCACTTGCATTTGTTCAATTCTTATTTTTAAAGTGTTGTTTTCTTCAGTTACCTTTTTAAGCTCCTTTTGTAACTGGCCAATTTGTTCATTGAACTCTTTTTCCACTTCACTAATTTTATTTTTCAATAAATTGATGTCTTTTTCATATCTCTTTTACAGGGCATCATATCCTTCTTGCAAGATATTGTATCCTTCTTGATTTCAGTTTATTTTCCCATTTATCCTCCAGCTCTCTTTTGAGCTTCTTTATGCAATCTTCCAGAAAGGCCTTTTGAAAAAGTGACCAGTGATGGTCTTTAATACCTTCTTCTGGTATTTTGTCTAAAGGAACCTCAGGATCTGGGGTCAACGCTTCTTTGCCTTGATAAAAGCTGTCTATGGTGAGAGCTCTCTTTTGATTCTTCATTTTTTTTAGACAGTGTGGATATCTCTTTAAGGTAGGGGAAAAAAATGGCGGCTGAAGAGCTTTTCCCTGGGGCACTTTGGCGAGTTAACTTAAGGTTCTGGGTCGGTGGGGGCTAGGACTAAGTCTGAATTACTCCTTAAACAAGGCAACTCTGCCAGAACACCTGCCCCCAATCAGGGCAGAGTGTCCCGAGTGTCTCAGATAAACTCCAGGTGTTTGGAATTTGGAGTTTGGAGTCTGGAATTTCTGCCAGGATGAGCTGAGCTGAGTCCCACCCTCACTTCTGGCCTACACAGGAGTCGTCTATTTATCTCTCTGTCTGAGTCAGACAAACCCGATATGAGGTTCTCCAGAAAACAGTGTCCAAATATTTCTGAGTTCGTTGACTTGAAGATCAGTTCAGAGGCTTATTTTATTGTTGATTTGAGAGAAGATAGGAGGAGAGGCAGAGAGTCACCTTTTCACTCCGCCATCTTGGCTCCGCCCCCCTACAAATTCATATTATAACATAAAAATTATTGTAATGATATTTTAATGTATGTCATGATGAGAGAACATGCCTTTTAATCCAAAGTTCTTTAAAGTAGACTGTTGTTATTATTACTACTCAATTTTCAACAAATAATCAGATAGATATGTTTTTTGTTATTTCATATTTATTTTTCTTTCAATTCATAGAAAGCAAGTTTTTTCATAATACTATACAATAAAAAAAGTGATTGCATATGAGACTGCAAATCTACTATGTATAACTTGCTATTTCCTCCAAATACATAGTATCATGTAAATTTCTTTTTCCTTTTTTCCTTTCCTTTTTGTCCCCAGCGATGGCTATCATTAGATACACATGTGCATAAATATATACAAACATGTATATATGTGTAAAATTATTCCCTCTGTATATTTCTATTTATTAGTTCTTTCTCTGGAAGCAGATAGAATCTCTCTTCATATGTCCTTTAATTTTAATTTATGTATTTGTAATAGTCAAAGTGAGCTACTCATTCAAAATCATTCTTACAAGAATATTGCTGTTATTGTATACAATGTTTCTGCTCACTTAGCTCTTCAACATTTCATTCAAGTCTTTTCACTCAGTTCATCATTTCTTATAGTATAATAGTATTTCATCACAGCCATACACCACAACTTGTTTGCCCCTTCCCCAGTTGATGGGGATCCCTATAATTTTCAATTCTTTGTACCACAAGGAGAACTGCTATAAACATTCCATTCACATTCAATAATTGTATCATCTTTAATATATTTATCTTTCATATAATTACATTATATTCACTATTTGAGAATTCCTATCATCTTATTTTACTCACTATTTTTTTTCTCAGACTCTCTTTTTACACTATTCCTGTTACTTTATCTTCTTTCCCCATTTTCCCACCCGCTACTTCACCTGCTTTCTAAGAGTCCTCCTATTGCTTCCTAATCTGTACATTCCTCTAAAAATCCCCATCCTTTTTCCACACTCCCAAGTATACACACCTCGCTTAAAAGTGTCTTTCCTACCCTGTCTCCCAGTTTTCTCTCCACTTTACATGTTTAGAAGAATTTTATATTTTTCCAGACACATATGTTTTGTTTGAAACCCAGATAAGAGTAAGGTTCCAATATTATCAGCCCTCCACCCCCATTTTTCTTTCACATTCCATTTTAATAACACAATTGCTCACTTTTACCTTTTCCTATCCAATTTTGGTTTTTAGAATCACTCCATCATGCACAAATCAGCCCCAAATTTTCTTTCACACTACCTTAATAATGATGACAGCTTTAAGAGTACTGACAACTTATATTAGCATCTTATTATTTATTTCCAATGTTTTATATTTCTTAAAAGTCTTTTATATTGAATTCTCCATTGAATTTTTCAATCAAAAATGTTAGTATGGTAGTAAAATTTTTTACTAAAATATAATTTTTTTGGGTTTAAAAATCTTGTTTCGTCATACTTTTACAAGATAAGCCTATTAAACTTTCTTTTTTTTTTCCAGACAAAAGAAGAGCATCACATTTGTCTGCAGAATATGGGTTCAATGTTCTTTTGAAGAATATAAATCATCTAAATTCCTAACTCCAGTTTAAAGTGACCTTTTTCCAGAGTAAACCTATTACATTTCTTTTAGTGTTCTAGGAATAGCTCTGATTAATTTGGGAGTTGTTTAAAAAATGCTATATACTAATTTGCTTTCCTCAATAATTATTTAGCAGGATAAATTAGGCAAAATTGGTTATTTTTTGAAAGTGATTTTTAATAAGCCAGCATAGTAAGAACAGTTAGTATAAAATATAGCCAACTAAGCTCTAGAGAAAAAAGTTGATATAAAATTAATGTGCTTCATCTTTTTTATCAGCAAGAAAAATGGCAATTTCTTCTTTTACTTCTAACATCCTTCAAAGTGTAATGAAATGAAAAAATATCTGTTTTCCAATATAGAAGTACTATGTCCTCAGTACATGTCATAGCATAAAGAACCTCCTTTTTATTTAACTTTTTTTATAAAGGTTATTTTTCTTGTTAACAACTCAGAAGAAATATATAGCCTTTCACTCCGATTTATATATATATATATACATATATATATATATATATATATACATATATATATGTAATTCTATAGCTTGAAAGGTGACCCTACTGCAAAATGCACCACAATTTATATTATCAACAATAAGATTATGAATTATTTAAGAGTTGGGAATTTTGTTTTTATTTTTTTTTTGAATCCCAAAATTCTACACAGTGCCTGGAACATAGTAGGCATTTAATACTTGTTTACTTCTTGGGCAGTTTTTCAGACTTCCATTTCATCCAGATTTTGATTGAGTTCAATCATTATGAATTCAAATAATCATCTCACATCTCATTTTCATTAAAAAACTTTCAATTGCATTGAAAATATATTCGTACATCACTGAGAGGCTTGCAAATAAGAAATCCTATCATCAGTTATAACAGTATATTGCATATATGTAGTTTATTTCACTCAATGTTATTTTATCCACTTGCAATGGAAAGGAGAATTTTTTTTGTTTATTTTTTAACGAACTAATCACAAGAATATTCAGATATGTGGGTCATTTTCCTTCCCATCATATTATCTTAAAATGATATCATTTGAAGTTACTTTGCATGTGATTTACCACATTTCATTTAGACCATAACAAAACTGAATTCCTTTACTTTCTTTTTTTTAAATAAAAATTTTTTTATTTACAAAACATATGAGTGATTTTTCTACATTGACCTTTGCAAAAACTTTTTTTTTTCCCAAGCTTTTCCCCTCCTTCTCCCCACCCCCCATCCCTAGATGACAGGTAATCTAATACATGCTAAATAGGAAAAATTATATGACAAATACAATACATGTATACATATCTATACAGTTATCTTGCTGCACAAGAAACATCAGATCTAGAAAGAGAAGAAGAAAAAACAACCTAAGAAGGAAAACAAAATGCATGGAAATATTCACAGAAAGCGTTAAAATGCTGTGTTGTGGTTCACACTCAGTTCCCAGAGTCCTCTCTCTGGGTGTATATGACTAACTTCATCGCTGAGCAATAGGAACTGGTTTGAATCACATCATTGTTGAAGAGAACCATGTCTGTCAGAATTGATCATCGTATAGTCTTGTTGCTGTGTATAATGATCTTATGCTTCTGCTGATTTCACTCAGCATCAGTTCATGCAAGTCTCTCCAGGCCTCTCTGAAATCCTCCTGTTGGTCGTTTCTTACAGAACAATAATATTCCATAACATTCATATACCATAATTTATTCAGCCATTCTCCAATTGTTGGACATCCTTTCAATTTCCAGTTTCTAGCCACTACAAAAAGGGCTGCCACAAACATTTTTGCACATGTGAGTCCCTTTCCCTCCTTTAAAATCTCTTTGGGATATAGGCCCAGTAGAAACACTGCTGGGTCAAATGGTATGCACAGTTTGATAACTTTTTGAGCATAGTTCCAAATTGCTCTCCAGAATGGTTGGATCCGTTCACAGTTACACCAACAATGTATCAGTGTCCCAGTTTTCCCACATCCCCTCCAACAGTTATCATTATCATTTCCTGTCATTTTAGCCAATCTGACAGGTGTGTAGTGGTATCTCAGAGTTGTCTTAATTTGCATTTTTCTGATCAATAGTGACTTGGAGCACCTTTTCATGTGACCAGAAATAGTTTCAATTTCTTCATCTGAAAATTGTCTGTTCATATCTTTTGACCATTTATCAATTGGCGAATGGCTTGAATTCTTATATATTTGAGTCAATTCTCAAAATATTTTAGAAATGAGGCCTTTATCAGAACCTTTGGATATAAAAATATTTTCCCAGTTTACTGCTACCCTTCTAATCTTGTCTGCATTCATTTTGTTTGTACAAAAACTTTTTAGCTTGATATAGTCAAACTTATCTATTTTGTGATTAATGATGATCTCTAGTTCTTCCTTTACTTTCAAATAAGGTTTTTACTCTGTGGATTTTTAAGTAATCTATAACAATGCAAGGAATTTTCTGATGTCTTAGAAGTACCTTTTGAGAAAAAATACTTTTGCTTTCTAAAACCATTATGCTTTCTAGGTAAAATAGTTTATTTCAATTACCTATGAAGACTACTTGTAGACATTAAGATGGTATTTCAATCAATCTTTTTTTTCTACCAATAATGAAATGTTTGAATCTCAATGCTAAATATAGTTATTCACATTTTCAAATTTGGGCCTTTTACTTTGTGTTTTTGCTACTTACCCATATCTATTGACCTTGTTTGTACTAATTTTAGTTGCTCTAATACATTTCCTTTTTAAACAACCATTACTTAAGCTACCTATTACAAAGGGATGATTTAAAAAAAATTAAAATAGGTATAGCACCTCTCTTCAACAATGAGATGATTCAGACCACTTCAATGTCTTGTGATCAAAAGAGCCATCTATACCCAAAGAGAAGTCTGTGGGAACTGTGTTGTTCACAACATAGCATTCTCACTCTTTTTGTTGTTGTTTGCTTGCATTTTATTTTCTTCATCATTGTATTTTCTGCTTTGATTTGATTTTTCTTGTACAGCAAGATAATTTTATAAATATGTATGCATATATTGGATTTAACATATATTTTTACCATGTTTAACATATGTTTAATTACTTGCTATCTGGGGAGAAGGGTGGGAGAAGGGAGGAAAATTGGAACACAAGGTTTTGCAAGGGCTAATATTGCGCAATTATCCGTACATATGTTTTGAAAACTAAAAAGCTTTAATAAAAAATAGATAAAATAAAATTTAGGAAAAATTGATTTTTGAAAATTTTAATTATGATCTTTAACAGTTTGAGGATTGTATTAATTTTAAAAGGGTGGGCTATTTTGAAAACCAAGTTTTTTGTTCTTACAAAAATAACTATTGAAAGCATAAAAGAATATTTTTGTGTTTTTAATATTTTCATGAAGATAATTTATTTACTTTGAATTTGTTCTATGCACCAAGAAGGAGGGTGATGTACATCATATGTGTCATGAACACATTGTAGTGGGAATGATGACAGATTGCTCCCGTGTTGAAATTTTGCATGTATTAAATTTGTCATTTACACATATTTCACAATTGTTGTACTAAATTCAACATCAAATGAATTTATTGTATTAAAACATTTATTGATTTTGATGTAAATTTTTTTCGTGGAAAATACAATAATTTATGTTTATGTGAGTTGTATGTAAAATTATCCAATAATCTAAATTTTCATTTAAGTCCTCCCTAGAGGTCCTTGTGTACCTCCAGAGAGATGCATTTCATAATTACAAAATTAATTCACTTAAGGAAAATTCTCCATCATCACATACAGAAAACATTTTAAATTTTTCAAAAGTTCTTGGTAGGTATTGGTGGAAATACTTTCAGCAGATGAGAAACTATTCAAATAAACTAGTTTGAGGGCTGATAATAGTATATTGAATTACTCTGAAAATGTTTTGCTATTTAGCTACCACATGAAACTAGCTTTGAAAGCAAAGCACATGAACAGATGAATGAATGAAATTCATTTACATTAGACTTTTCTCAGAGAAGGAACAAAAATGTGACAACCTAGGATGGTGCATAAACTAGCACCAAATATTTATTAAATGTTATGGGGGCTTGTCAATGGGCTATATCATAAAGGTAAAAAGTTTAAAAATGAAATAAATGGCACTGCCTGATATGACACAGTGTTAGAAAGAGTGCCAGATGAAAATGGAGAGGGCAGTATTTCAGAGAGATTTTATTCCTCTCCAGAAGAAAAGTTAAAATATGTTAAACTTTCAACTAATGTAAATTGTTGTCAATAATTGTTTTATTTCTGCAACATATCATTGACATTTTATTACTTGATTCAATCTTTGTTCAGACTTTCCAGGCTTTGGTAGTCTATCTTTATTGTTGTCTTTGAGATGACATAAGGGAAGCAACATTTTGATGTGGTATGGTTAAGGCCTCAAAAATCTCCTCTTAAGGGGGGCAGAGCCAAGATGGTGCAGTGAAGACATGATTCTATGTGACCTCATCTGACCTTCTCTCAAACCAACAGCAAATTAAGCCTCTAAACTGATTGTGGAGTCAAAGCACCCCCAAATATTTGGATTACAACACATTCTCAGAAGAAGTTATCTTGGAAGAACAGGTCTGTTTCAATCGGGCAGAGGGACAGTTTGCTAAGCTCAGATGGCAGCTCGGGGAGACAGGGCAGGAAGCTGGGCCAGGACTCAGAGTATGGCAGATTCGAGGCACCTGAGAAGTTTCTGTGAACCTCTTAGGCCACTCTATCCTGGTTGTAAGCAGGTGGTTTGGCAGATCTGCCTTTTGTAAAAGGTAGATTGTAAACCACTGAGAACACCAGACCTGGCCCTGATTGCCCAGTACTAGAAGACAATCAGCAAAACTGCCCCAGGGAAAATTAAAGTAGATGTCCCTCCTTTGCTTTGAACAGATCTTTACAAAATGAATACAAAGCAAAAAAGAACTTTCACCATAGACAGCTTTTATGGAGAGAGAAGAACAGATCGCAGATCCTGAGTTTTATAAAGGTAAAGCATCTCCAGAGGAAGCCACAAAGGGAGACATGAACTGGTCCTCATTTCACAAGGCTTTCCTGGAAGATTGCATAAAGAATCTCATAAGACAGTTAGAAGAAAAATGGAGAAATGAAATGAGATCATTGCAGGAAGTATATAATGCCCTACAAAAGAGATATGAAAAAGACAACAATTCACTGAGAAACAAAATTGGTGAAATGGAAAAAGATTGTAATGAACAAAAAAATCAATTGGCCAATTACAAAAGGAGCTAAAAAAGGTAACTGAAGAAAAAAAATGCTAAAAAGTAGAACTGAACAAATGGAAATGAATGAATGAATAAGACTTCAAGAATCAGTTAAACAAAAACAAAAAAAATGAGCAAAAAGATGACAATATGAAATATCTCCTAGAAAAAACAACTGACCTGAAAAATAGGTCTAGGAGAGACAATCTAAGGATTATTGGACTTCCTGAAATCCATGATGAAAAAAAAGAACCTAGACATTATCTTATAGGAAATCATGAAAGAAAACTGCCCTGATGTTTTAGAATCAGAAGGTAAAGTAGCCACCAAAAGACTTCACCGATCACCTCCTGAAATAGTCCCCAAAATTAAATCACAAGGAATATCCTGGCTAAATTTCAGGACTATAACACTAAGGAAAAACTATAACAAGCAGCTAGAAAGAAACAATTCAAATACCAAGGAACAATAATTAGAATCACTCAGGATCTATCAGTTACCACCTTAAAAGACTGAAGGACCTTGTCAAGGAACTTGGATTACAGCCAAGAATAAGCTATTCAGCTAGAATGAGCATTATCTTTCAGGGAAAAAGATGGACATTTAATCATATCAGTGAATTTCACCTATTTCTAATGAAAAGACCAGATGTGAACAGAAAATCTGACTTCCAAACTCAGAACTCAAGCATATAAAGGCAAAAAGGAAAGAACTCTTGAGAACTATATTTATATTTTGGGTATACTTAGAGAATGGTGGTATAATTTGATTTTATTCTGATACTATGAAAAAGAAACTAAAGTTGGAAAGGGGATCATACTGGAAAAAGGAAAAAGAAGGTAAAATAAGGTAAAATCTCATGAAGAGGCAAAGAAAACCTAATATAATTGAGGGAAAAAAGGGAAGCTGATAAGCATTATGTGAATCTTACTCTCATCAGATTGGGCTCTAAAAGAGAATACCAGACATATTTGGTTTCAGAGAAACTTGTCCCACCTTATAGGGAAGTGGGAGGGAAAGGAGGAAAAGAAAGGGAAAGACTAATAGAAGGGCAAATAGAAGAATTAGAGGAAAGGTGTAAAAAAGAGGGAAGGCTCTAAAGAAAGTAGGATTGTTTGAGGGAGGTGGTCATCAAAAGCAAAATACTGTGGAGGGGGAAGGGAGAAAGGGGAAAGGAAAGATAAAAACATAAATGGGTAAATAAGATGGCAGGAAATACAGAATTAGTTATTTTAACTGTGAATGGTGAATGGGATGAACTCTCCCATAAAATGGAAGCAGATAGCAGACTGGATTAAAAGCCAGAATTCAACAATATGTTGTTTACAAGAAACATATCTAAAGCATAGAGATACATACAGAGTGAAGGTAAAGGGCTGCGGTAGAATCTATTATGCTTCAGGTGAACAAAAAAAAAAGCAGGGGCAGCAATCCTGATATCAGATCAAGTAAAAGCAAAGATAGACCTAATTGAAATGAATAAGGAAGGAAACTATATTTTACTAAAAGGTACCATAGATAATGAAGCAATATCAATATTATACATATATGCACAAAGTAGTACAGCATGGAAATTCCTAGAGGAGAAGTTCAGAGAGATCCAAGAAGAAATAGACTGTAAAACTATACTAGTGAGGGATCTCAATCTTGCTCTCTCAGAATTAGATAAATCAAACCACAAAATAAATAAGAAAGAAGGAAGGTAAACAAAATGTTAGAAAAGTTAGGTATGATAGATCCTTGGAGAAAATTGAATGCAGACAGAAGGGAGTTTACTTTTTTTCTCATTGGTTCATGGAACTTATACAAAAATTGACCATGTGTTAGGGCATAAAAACCTCAAAATCAAATGCAGAAAGGCAGAAATAGTAAATGCATCTTTTTCAGATCATGATACAATAAAAATCACATGCAGTATAAAGCCAGGAGAAAATAGACCAAAAGTTAATTGGAAATTTAATAATTTAATACTAAAGAATGAATGGGTGAAAGAGCAAATCATAGGCAAAATCAATAATTTCATACAGGAGAATGACAATAAGGAGACAACATACCATAATTTGTGGGATACAGCCAATATGATTATAAGGAGTAATTTTATATCTCTAAGGACTTGCATAAAATAGAGACAGAAAAGATCAATGTATTGGGCTTACATAAATTAAAAAAATCAGAAAAAGAACAAATTAAAAACCCTCAATTAAATACCAAATTGGAAATTCTAAAAATACAAGATCAATAAAATTGAAAATAAGAAAACTATTGAGTTAATAAATAAAACTAAGAGTGAGTTTTATGAAAAAAAAACCCAACAGAATAGATAAGCCTTTAGTTAATTTAATTAGAAAAAGGAAAGAAGAAAATCAAATTGTTAGTCTTAAAAATGAAAAGGGAGAACTTTCTACCAGTGAAGAGGAAATTAGAGCAATAATCAGGAGTTACTTTGCCCAACTGTATGCCAATAAATTTGATAATCTAAATAAAATGGAAGAATATTTACAAAAATATAGATTGTCCAGCTTAACAGAAGAGGAAATCAATTAAATAGCCTCATTCTAGAAAAAGAAATAGAATGAGCTATTAATCAACAGCTCAAGAAAAAAATCTCCAAGGTCAGATGGATTTACATGTGAATTTTACCAAACATTCAAAGAACAATTAATTCCAATACTATATAAGCTATTTGAAAAAATAGGGAAAGGTGTACTACCAAATTCTTTCTATGATACATATCTAGTGCTGATAGCTAAACCAGGGAGGGTGAAAACAGAGAAAGAAAACTATAGACCAATTTCCCTAATGAATATTGATACAAAAATTTTAAATAAGATATTAGCAATGAGATTACAGAAAGTCATCCCCAGGATAATACACTATGACCAAATAGGATTTATACTGGGAATGAAGGGCTGGTTCAACATTAAGAAAACTATCAGCAAAATCATTTATATTAATAACCAAACTAACAAAAATCATATGATTATCTCAATAGATGCAGAAAAAGCATTTGATAAAATCCAACACCCATTCTTGTTAAAAACACCAAAGAGTATAGGAATAAATGTGTTTTTAATTAAAATGATCAGTAGCATCTATTTAAATCCACCAGCAAGCATCATATGTAATGGGGACAAACTAGAACCATTCCCTATAAGATCAGAAGTAAAACAAGGCTGCCCACTGTCATTATTGCTATTCAATATTGTATTAGAAATGTTAGCTTTGGCAGTAAGAGAAGAAAAAGAGATTAAAGGAAATAGAGTAGGTAATGAGGAAACCAAATTATTACTTTTTGCAGATGATATGATGGTATACTTAGAGAACCCTAGAGATTCAACTAAAAAACTACTAGAAACAATTCACCACTTCAGCAAAGTTGCAGGAAACAAAATCAATCCACATAAATCATCAGCATTTTTATATATTACCAACAAAGTTCAGTAGCAAGAGGTCCAAAAAGAAATTTCATTCAAAATAACTGTCCATAGTATAAAATATTTGGGAATCTCTCTACCAAGGAAAAGTCAGGAACTATATGAACTAAACTACAAAACACTTTCCACACAAATAAAATCAGACCTAATCAGTTGCAAAAATATCCAGTGCTCATGCGTAGGTTGAGAAAATATAATAAAAACGACAATACTACCCAAACTAATCTACCTATTTAGTGCCATACCAATCAAACTCCCAAGAAATTATTTTACAGATCTAGAAAAAATAGTAGCAAAGTTCATCTTGAAGAACAAAAGGTCAAGTATTTCAGGGGAATTAAGAAAAAAAGTGTTTGATGAACGTGGACTCACTGTACCAGATCTAAAACTATATTGTAATGCAGTGGTCATCAATACTTTTGGTACTGGCTAAGAAATAAAGTAGTTGATCAGTGGAATAGGATAGGATCACAGGACAAGCTATGCAATAACTATAGCAATCTAGTGTTTGACAAATCCAAAGACCACAGATTTTAGGATAAGAATTCAGTATTTGACAAAAACTGCTGGGAAAATTGGAAACTAGTGTGGAAGAAATTAGGGCTTGACCCACACCTAACACCACATACCAAGATAAGATCTAAATGGGTTCATGATTTAGACATAAAAAGTGATATTATAAGCAAATTAGAGGAACATAGGTTAGTTTACCTCTTAGATCTGTGGTGAAGGAAATAATTTGTGTCTAAAGAAGAACTAGAATCCTTAATTGAACACCAGATAGAGAATTTAGATTATATTAAGTTAAAAATTTTTGCACACACAAAACTAATGCAGACAAGATTATGAGGGAAGCAATAAACTGGGAAATCATATTTACATTTAAGGGTTTTGATAAAGGCCTCATTTCTAAAATATATAGAGAAATGACTCAAATTTATAAGAATTCAAGCCACTCTCCAATTGATAAATGGTAAAAAAAAAAGGACAATTTTTAGATGATGAAATTAGCTCTATTTCTACTCATATGAAAAGGTGCTCCAAATCATTATTTATCAGAGAAATGCAAATTAAGACATCTCTGAGATACCACTACACACCTGTCAGATTGGCTAAGATGACAGGAAAAGATAATGACGAATGTTGGAGGGGATGTGGGAAAACTGGGACACTGATACATTGTTGGTGAAACTGTGAACGGATCCAACCATTCTGGAGAGCAATCTGGAACTATGCTGAAAAAGTTATCAAACTGTGCATACCCTTTGACCCAGCAATGTTTTTATTGGGCCTATATCCCAAAGAGATCTTAAAGAAGGGAAAGGAATCCACATGTGCAAAAATGTTTGTGGCAGCTCTTTTTGTAGTGGCTAGAAACTGGAAACTGACTGGATGTCCCTCAATTGGAGAATGGCTGACTAAATTATGTATATGCATGTCATGGAATATTATTGTTCTGTAAGAAATGACCAACAAGATGATTTCAGAGAGGCCTGGAGAGACTTGGATGAACTGATGTTAAGTGAAATGGGCAGAACCATGAGATCATTAGACACAGCAACAACAAGACTATATGATGATCAATTCTGATGGACATGGCTCTCTTCAACAATGAGATGATTCAAAGCAGTTCCAATTGTTCATTGTTGAAGAAAACCATATATACCCAGGGAGATGCCTGTGGGATTTGAATGTGGACAACAACATAGCATTTTCATGTTCTCTGTTGATGTTTGCTTGCATTTTGTTTTCCTTATCAGGTTTTTTTTTTTCCTGTAGATCTGATTTTTCTTGTACAGCAAGATAATTGTATATATATGTATACATATATATTTGATTTGTCATGTATTTTAACATAATTAACATGTATTAGACTACCTGCCATCCAGGGAAGGACGTGGGGGGAAAGAGGGAAAATATTGTAACAGAAGGCTTTGCAAGGGTCAGTGCTGAAAAATTACCCATGCATATGTTTTGCAAATAAAATCTTAATAAAAAATAAAAAAAATCCTCTATTAAGAAAATTAGAGGATAGAGACAAGATTGCAGGGAGTAGACAAGTTTTTGTCTGAGCTCTTCTTGGCTTCCCTCAGATGAACACCATATCAAGCCTCTGAATGCGTGACAGAACCCACAAATATTTGAAGTGTAACAAATTTCCTGTGCTTTGGAAGAACTTCAGAAAAGTTCTGTTTTAATTGGACATAGGGGAGATAGTAGAGCACAGGCACAGTGCAGGGACCTGGGACAGAGTGATATCTGCACAGCAGGGAAATCTAACAAGAGGCTCTTATCCAAAATACAGCAGTGTTATCTACTCTGTGCTAATTCAGAAGCCAGTGGATAAGCAGACTAGCTGCAAGATATTGAACTCAAAGGAGTACTTGGACACATCCATCTAACACAGGAAGGGAGCCAGGAGCACCATGCTCAGGGCAGCATGAAGCTGCAGTCACCTGTAGAGGAAGTTTGGAACTATCTCTCCTTTACCCTAAGAAGAGACCTCAACTTTCAAAAATGAGCAAAAAAAGTAAAAGGAACTCTGACCATAGATAGGTTTTTTTTGGAGCTAGAGAAGGACAGACCTCAAATTCCAAGGACTAAAGGCAAACCGTCTCCAGATGAAACCTCAAAGAGTGATATAAATTGTTCTCCATCTTACTAGTTTATCTTGGAAGAAATCCAAAAAAAATCTTAATAGTTAGAGGGAAAATGAGGAAATCAAATGAGAGCTCTGGAAAACGAAACAGAAATTATCTGAAGAAAATCACTCCTTAAGGAATAGTTCTGGCAAAATGGAAAATGAAATCAACTCCTTAAAAAACAGAATTTCTGAAATGGAAAAAGTAATCCAGGGAGCAAACAATTCCTTTAAAAGTTTGATTGGCCAAATGCAAAAGAAAATAATTCACTAAAAAGTAGAATTAAATAATTGGAAAAATGACTAATTGAAATATAAAGAATCAGTCAAGCAAAAAAAAATGAAAAATCAGAAGAAAATGTAAAATATCTCATCAGATAAACAGCCGAGCTAGAAAATAGATCCAGGAGAGACAATCTAAGAATTATTGAACTACCTGAAAACCATGATGTAAAAAGGAGCCTAGATTTTATATTTCAAGAAAGCATCAAGGAAAATTGCTCTGAGGTCCTAGAACCAGAGGATAAAATAGCCATAGAAAGAATCCACTGATCACCTGTTGAAAGAGTCCTGAAAATGACAACTCTAAGGAATATTGTTTCTAAATCTCAAAATTATCAGATCAAGGAGAAAATTCTATAAGCAGCCAGAAAAAACAAACAAAAACATTTCAAATATCAAAGCGTCATAATGAGGATTACCAAGGACCTAGCAAATTCCACTTTTAAGGTTTAAAGTACCTGGAATATGATATTCCAAAGGGCAAAGAACTTGAATTGTAGTCAAGAATCAGCTACCCAGCAAAATTAAGCATTATAGGGGAAAAAATGGATATTCAATGAAGTAAGTGATTTGCATTTGTTTCTGTTGAAAAGAACAGAGCTGAACAGAAAATTTAATCTTCAGATACAGAACAAAGAGAAGCATAACAAGGTAAAAAAGGAATAAAAAGAAAATTTGTAAAGGCTAAAATGTTTACATGCTTATATGGGAAGAGAACATATTTAACTTTTGAGAACTGTATATTTGCTAGGGGTGGTATACTTAGAGGGTATAGATATAATTTGACTTTACTGTGATGATTCAGAAAAGAAGCTATGAATGGAAAAAGAATTGTTCTCCAAGAATAGGGAAGGGGAAGTAAAATGGGATAAATTAATCACATGAAGAGACAAAATGAACCTATTACATTTTAGGGAAAGAAGGGAGAGTGATGAACATTATGTGAATGTTAATTTCATTTGATTTGGCTCAAAGAGAGAATACCAAACATATTTAGTTTAATATAGAAACTTGTCTCATTGTATAGGGAAGTGGGAGGAGAAAGGGGAAAGGAAAGGAGGCAATAATAGAAGGAGAACAGAAGTAGGAAGGAGGATGGGTTGTGAAGGGGGAGAACTGTTTGATGGAAGTAGTGGTCAGAAGCAAAACTTTGGTGAGGGGAGAAAGGGGGAAGAGAAATATATAACTTGTGAGAAATAAGATGATGGGAAATACAGTTAGTAATTTTATCTGTGAATGTGAATGGGATGAACTCTCCCACAAAATGGAAGAGGATAGCAGGCTTGATGAAAAGTCAGAATCCTATAATATGTTGCTTACAAGAAACACATTTAAAGGAGATTGATACATAAAGAGTAAAGGTAAAAGTCCGGAGCAGAATCTATTTCGCTTCAGCTGAAGTAAAAATCAAAAAATAAAAAATTAAAAAGTGGAGGTTGCGATCCTGATTTCAGACAAAGCAAAAAAGCAAAAAAAAAAAAAAAGATCTAATTAAAAGAGATAAAGGAACTACATTTTGTTAAAGGGTACCATAACTAATGAAGTAATATCAATACTAAAATATATATGCACTAAGTGACAAAGCATCATACTTCCTGCAGTAGTTAAGAGAGCTGCAAGAAGAAATTGACAGCAAAACTATACTAGTGGGGGATCTCAACTTTGATCTATCATAACTAGATAAATCAAACTACAAAATACACAAATAAGAAAGAAGTTAAGGGGTTAAATAGAATTTTAGAAAAGTTAGGTATGGTAGATCTTTGGATAAAGTTGAGTGGGTACAGAAAGGATTTTTTTTTCTCAGTGGCACATGGAATTGAACAAAATTGAACACATATTAGTACTTAAATTCTTTAAAAATCAAATATAGAAAGGCATAAATAGTAAATGTAATTCTTTACAGATAATGACACAATAAAAATTACCTGTAATAAAAGGCCAAAGAAGAGTATACCAAATATTAATTGGAAACTATAGAATCTAATCCTAAAGAATGATTGGGTAAAACAACAAATTATAAACACAATTGGTAATTTCATCCAAGAGAATGACAATAATGAGATAACATAGCAAAATTTAGTGGATGCATCCAAAGCATTTCTTAGGGGAAGTTTTATATTTCTAGATGCTTATTCTCTAGAAAGAGAAGAGCAATGAATTTGGCCTTTAACTAACAAAACTAGAAAAATAACAAATTAAAAATCTCCAATTAAAAACCAAATTTGAAATTCTTAAAATAAAAGATAATAATAAATTTGAAAGTAAGAAAACTCTTGAACTAATAAACAAAACTAAGATTTGCTTTTTATGAAAAAAACATTTTATTGGTTTAGTTAAACCTTTAGTTATTTTGATTAGAAAAAAGAAAGAAGAAAATCAGATTGTTAGTTTCAAAAAATGAAAAGGGTGAACTTTCCATCAATAAAGAGGAAATTAGAGCAATAATTAGGAGCTGTTTTACCCAACTGCATGCCAGTAAATCTGATAATCTAAGTGAAATGGATGAATACCAACAAAAATATAGATTGCCCAGATTAATAGAGGAAATAAGTTACATAAATAGTCCTATTTTAGAAAAAGAAATTGAACAAGTTATTATTAATCAACTCCCTAAGAAAAGCATTTGAGAAAAATCCAACACCCTTTCCTATTAAAAACAATAGGGTATCTAGGAATAAATGTAGTTTTCCTTAAAATGATCAGTAGCATCTATTTAAAACCATTAGAAAGCATCATATGTTATAGGCATAAACTATAACAATTCCCAATAAGATCAGGGGTGACACAAAGTCGCCCATTATCACCATTATTATATTGAATGAGAAGAAATAAATTAAAGGAATTAAAGTAGATAATGAAGAAACCAAATTATCAATCTTGACAGATGATATGATGGTATACTTAGAGAATCCTAGAGAATCAACTAAAAAGCTATTGGAAGAAATTCATAATTTTAGCAAAGTTATAGGATACAAAGTAAATCCAAAGAAATCATCAGCATTTCTGTGTGTTACTAACAAAGTTCAGCAGCAAGTAATACAAAGATAAATTCCATTTAAAATTATTGTAGATAATATAAAATATTTATGTCTACCTCTCAAGACAAAGTTAGGAACAATATGAACAAAATTATGAAACACTTTCCACACAAATAAAGTTTGATGTAATCAACTGGAAGAATATCAAGTGCTCAAGTGTAGACTGAGCTAATATAATAAAAATGACAATATTACCTTAATTAATCTACTTGTTCAGTGCCATACCAATTAAACTTCCAAGACATTATTTTGTAAAGCTGAAAAAATAACAAATTTCATCTGGAAGAACAAAAGGTCAAAGATTTCAAGGGAATTAATGAGAAAAAATGCAAATGAATGTGACATAGATGAAGCACACCTAAAACTATATTGTAAAGCAGGTCATCAAATCTATTTGGTACTGGCTAAGAAACAGAACAATCTATTAGTGGAATAGATTAGTTTTACATGAAAAAATAATCAATGATTATAGTAATCTAGTGTTTGATAAACCCAAAGACCTCAATTTCTGGGATAAAAACTCACTATTTGACAAAAATTGCTGGGAAAATTTAAGATTAATATAGCAGAAACTAGGCACTGACCCACACCTGATACCCTACACCAAGATAAGGTTGAAATGGGTTCATTGTTTAGACATAAAGAGTGATTCTATTAACAAATTAGAAGAACAAAAGGTAGTCTATCTCTCAGATCTATAGAGAAGTAAGGAATTTATGGCCAAAAAAGAACTAGAGTATATTATGAAATGAAAAATGGATAATTTTGATTATTTTGAATTGTCAAGTATTTGTACAAATAAAACTAATGCAGATAAGATTATAAGGGAAGTAATAATCTGGGAATTTTTTTTACATCCAATAGTTCTGATAAAGGCCTCATTTCTAAAATATATAGAGAATTGACTCAAATTCATAAGAATGCAAGCCATTAACCAATTGATAAATAGTCAAAGGATCTGAATAGACAATTTTCAGATGAAGAAATTAGTCATTTCTAGTTATATCAAAAGGCTCAGAATCAGTATTGATCAGAGAAATGCAAATTAAGACAATTTTTAGGTACATCTATATGTCTCTCAGATTGACTAAGATGACAGGAAAAGATAATGATGAATTTTGGAGGGGATGTGGGAAAACTGACACACAAATACATAGCTGTTGGAGTTTTGAATTGATCCAACCATTCTGGAGAAAAATATGGAAATATGCTCAAAGGGCTATCAAACTGTACATACCCTTTGATTCATCAGTGTATTTAAGAGAGTATTATCAGAGTATTTAACAAGGGGAAAAGGACTCACATATGCAAAAATGTTTGTAGCAGTCATTTTTGTTTTGGCTAGAAACTGGAAAATGAATGGATGCCCATCAGTTGGATATTGGCTGAATAAGTTATGGTATATGAATGTCATAGAATATTATTGTTCTATAAGAAATGATCAGCACGATGATTTCAGAAAGGCCTGGAGAGACCTGCATGAACTTATGGTGAGTGAATTGAGTAAAACTAGGAAAACTTCACACACAGCAACAGCAAGATTTTACTATGACCAATTCTGGTGGCCGTGAGATGATTCAGATTAGTTCCAATAATCTTGTGTTGAAGAGAGCCATCTGTACTCAGAGAGATTTAATGCCAATAAGTGAACAGATAACACAGCTACCTTTATTGATTGTTTTTTAAAGAGCAGAGGATAAGGGGAACTGAATTGATGCCCTTTTTTCCTGTATTCAGACTTTTTTCCCCCCTCATATATATGTTCATTTTCTATTGAATGGAGAAAACAAGTAGTAAAGGAAAGAACTCTGGAGTTAGAAATAAAGGACCTGAGTTTGAATATTCACTATGCTATTTAGCATCTCTGAGAACTTGGACAACCCACCTAACTCTAAGACCTCAGGTTCCTAATCTCTAAACTGAAGAGATTAGATTCAATATCTATGATCACAGACATATGTAAGTCCTATGAAATTTCAAGGAAGGGCTTCCTCATTGAAATTCAATGATTTATCACAATATTTGATATTTTGATATATTTATTTCTTCCCCTGAAATGAATGTCCATCTCTATATTCATTCTCATCCTGTGTAACCCTTGTCAGGGTAATAAGCACTTTCATCTACATCTGTTGACATTGTGGGGCTATCAATTCAACATAGACTATTCGTCACTGTCACTATGTATCCAATCAATGTGCCTTTTTGATCATTTATTTCATAGACTCATTAGATTATAAAAATGAAGCTAGAAAGTATCTGGAAAACCAATAAAGCTAATTCCTTTATTTTACTGATGAGAAAACTGTGGCCTAGAGAAATTAAATAATTTGCTCAGGATAACATAGTTAACCTTAGGGAGAATTTGAATGTTAGTCTTCCTAACTCCATGTGTGCTATCCATTATGCTACATAACTTTCTCACTTATCTTCCTATATACTATTCCTTTATAATTTTTATTGTAATATTTTGCAGCTTGCTCATGCTTATTCATGAACCTCTCCATTAACTTTAATGTAACCTGCAATTTAATTTTATTTGGCTAATAAATAAAGCATCACCAAAAGAATACAATGATGTAGCATGATGGGAATAGCCTCATGTGATTATTTATGAGAGGAATACAATTCAACAAATATTCATTGACTTCCAATAATTTGAAATACAGAATCAAATATCACACTGCAAACATAATTGAATTGGAATATTGGATTGTAAACTTGTGAATTACTTAAAAGCATTTTTAGACAATCTACAGTAGAGTTAGGATGACAGATGGCATATATCTCATTCTATTCACACATGTATTTAATTTGTTCCACTAGGTCATCATTTTAAAAATGCTTTTCTTTGCACATAATTTGGAGATTTTAAGCATCTAGTAGGATGACATCTGTTAAAAAGTTTAAATTTTTTTTGTCACATCTGTTAAATAGAAAACAATTTCCCACAGGTCCAACAAATAGATTTGAATTGATTTTATTATTCTCTCTACATGAATAAGGCAAGAGTGCAGAACTGAGTAAAAGGCTTTGTAATAATCTATAAACATATTAAAAAGTCATGTTACTTTGAAACAATTTGTTAAATAATTGCTGAATTAATAATATAAGCATGGACCCTTTTTAGCATTCTTCTTTTTGTGCCTTACCCAATCTTCTAAATGCTTATAAATAATTTGTTATAAAGGATGAATCCTTTGCATAATGCACAATAACATGTAATTTACCTATATTTGGAGGGATCATTGGTAGTCTCATATTTTGGTAATAGATAGATAATGTCTTCTTTTAAGAGATAGGGTGGAAGATAGGATCAGAGAAGAATGTAGCAAAAAAGTATTTTACAAGTAATTCTTATACTATTATGAAGACTGGGCTAATAACATATAATGAATTTTGGACATGCTTTTGTTTTCTATATTCCATTTTGCATATATCTTTTTTCATTACTATTAATCAGTAAATACTGTGTTCAAGTTTTATTACTGTATATGTGAACTAGTTATTTTTGTAGTTTTGCAAGATTTTTTCATTTGTCTAATATCACAGATGATACTGTTCATTATGGTTATAATCTCCAGATTATATAGGATGAAAAATATTAAAAATAATGAGTTAGTGAAAAAAATTTATATATAAGTGAAAATATATGAATGAGAAAATTAAATTATCAATAAACATGAATATTTCAACATACAATGATGGAAAAAAGGAATTGTATATTCCAGTCAAAGGTGTAGAGCTTCTCAGAATTCAAATCTATACAAAATTTTAGATAAAGAGCCAGTTTGCCAAAGAGAGATTGCCTATTATTTATGAATAATAACGAAAGGCTTTTTTTCTTAATTGTCACAAAAAGAGTAAAGAATGAATGTCAAGGATATAGGAAACAACCCAAATTGAGCCAAAGCAGCAAGGGACTTATGCAGGTTAGCATCCAGTCTGTGGATTTATTTGTCTTGACATACATGCATTTTGGAGTAGCTAAGGCTATACCAATGAAATAAATTTGCCCACTAAATGCTTTTGTAGTAGATTCTGTCTTTTGTTTTGGTCAAAATCTCTTCCTCTTTCATTTATTGTGAATGAATCACTTTTCCTTCTAGGCAGTTAAGTGGCATAGTGAATATAGGTGTGGGCTTGGAATCCAGAAGACCTGAGTTCAATCTTTCCTCAGACATTTACTAACTGTGTGACCCTGGGCAAGATATTTTACACTGTTTGCCTCAGTTTCCTCATCTGTAAAATGAATGGGGTAAAAATGGCAAATCCCTTCAGTAACCTTGCCAAGAAAACTCCAAAAAGGATTTGTGATTTTTGATGTTTTTAATATTTTTGAACAACATATTCTCAGATTCTTTTTTCTAATCCATTAAGATACTCTTTTCTACTTTATGAGTTCATATTATTTATAGTCATAATTATGATTTTTATTTTTCTTCTATCACATTCTCATATTTTTCCTCTTTACCTCTCAATCTCTTTTTACCAAATGTAATTAAATTCTTAGATGGGAGATTTGAAGCAAAGAGATCAAATTAGAAACTTCCTTCCTTTAAGTGACTCAGCAATTTATCTTCCTGCTTATCACATGGGCAAAAAAAGTTGAACTCAAAGCACTCGATCCTTTCAATATTGGATTACTACACAGAAACATCCAGAGAGTTTGTTCCTTATCTCTGATTTACTTAAATTCTGAGTCAACATGTACTTTCCTGAGAAGATCACAACTGGTCAGTTAAGTTTCTGCTAAACTCAGGAAGTGGGCTGGGAGAAAAAGAAACTGATCATAATTTTAAAATCTACAAATTGATACATTCTTTTCCTATTCCTTCACCTATTCTTTCTTAATCAAGGCCAGAACTCTATTTCTGTTTATGCTTTCCTTTTTTCTTTGTAGTCCTTTCCCTTTATGAACAAACAACCTTATAAAGCTGAAATTTGTTTTGTTTAGGATTTTTCCCTCCTGAACTTTATTATATTTCTTAAACTTTTAGGTTTTGTGTATATGTGTATGTTTATACACATATACACAGAACTTACATATGTGTGTTTATTTGAGATTCAGATGAGTGGACTGAACTGTGTAGTTTGTTGATCCTTACTTTTTTTGTTTTTATATTCTTCTCTCATGTCTTATTTGTATAAAATAGATAAATTATTCCTCCATTTAATTACCTATTTATTTCCCAATTTATCCATTTCCCACTTCATTTTATTTCCTCTCTTAAAACAACAACGTGGAGAAAATCCACATGAATTTGTCTCTTTATTTCCTCTGTGACGCTTGAAGATAGTGAGATTCTGAAAGCATAATTGTTTCATCTCCCCATATGAGAATGTCAGTATTTCCTTAATTATCTCATTCTAGTTGTTCAAATATATTAAAGAATCTCTAATTTAACTGTTCCATCTATGAAAAAGTATAAATGAATTAAATGAGATGGACAAAAATAGAATTGTATTGTTTGTTCTATACCTTTATATGATACACTGTGGAGCCATTAAGCCAATTATCTATGTATATGTTTGTGTCATTGAAATGAATGATCCCCTAACGAAGGTGATGGGTAATACTTTTTCATTTAATTAAACTTTGGTCTTAAGAAATGATTTTATTTTATATTGTATTCGAGTTTTTTTCTTCTTCTTCTTATTTTTTATCTCATCGAACTATGGGATCCAGGAGTCAAAATGTCTTTTCAGTTAAGGAACAAGTTGAAACTTTTATTTATCTTCTTCTACTTGTGGTTAAAGGATCATAGATTTAGGACCAAAAGGGAAAGGGAAAAATGAGAGAAGAGGGGAGATATGTGAGAGTGAGAGAGAAAAAGAGAAAAGAGAGAAACAATGTCAGAGACAGAGACAGAGAGATACACACAGAGAGAGACAGAGAGAAACTCGATCATCTAAATATTTCTGGGGTATTTTTAGATTTGTCTAATTTCTCAGGGAAAAAAAACTAAATAAAAATACAACCTTTAAAGTTTCATAAGAGAAAAGGAAAAATCATGGAATCATTCAAAGCACTACCTCTCAAGTTCAGAAAAAAAGAGATGTTAAAAATGCCAACATAAGAATTATAAGATCCCCAGGTCACTGAATATTAAACTGAAACATATTTTCAGCGATCTGGATTCAGAATATAATGAGTATTATGAAATAATTTTATTGGGGAAAGAAAGTTGTTTACTGACTAATTTTTGTTGCAATGAATCATAGCATTGAAAAATTGGACAGAACTTCAGAGGTTGCTTAATCTAATGCCTATTTGAAGTGTGCCTTGCCTTTTATATTTTCTCTCTATCCCTGCCCTCCTCTTCCTTTTTTTCCCACCTTTCTTTTTCTACTTCTCCTCCTTTCCTTCTTCTGTCTGTTCTGTTGCCCAGCGATCTTTCACCTTCAAACTTGTTCTTGAGCTTGCAGGCCTGAGGCTATATTCCCTTGATTGGTGAGAGTTCACCATACCTATCTGGCCTCAGACACACCATTCACTCCATCTTCATTCCCTCACATTCCACTTCTTATTCTTGGAGCAGTCATCAAATCAACATTGCTATTTTTATAAAGCAAAATTTAACCAATTTTCCCATGACTCCACCTACAATCTCTGTGACACTCCAGAACAAAAAACTCTTTCTGTCCACCATTCAGTAATTTTCTTGGTATTTGTATTCATATTTCTAGCACTTAGTACTAAATATGTAATAAATACATTTTTATCCATCCATTATTAATACACGTTAAAATTTCATTACCTTATTTGATTACTACATGCCACTATTGACAAATATTGAGTTTAAAGTCATCTATATTTTGGGGCGAACTGCTGTATATGTTCATGGCTTTCTTATCTCATACTTGTGAAATAATTACAACAAACTGTGAAGTGTAAGATTTGGGTTTGGAGTGTTTAAATGTTATGTCTACTTAATTCCATCTTCTTTGATTTGACCTAATGTTCTAGTCTGTGAATTTTTTTTGTATAACTTTTTCACCTAGATTGTTGATTTTTAGGAAGTTTTTTTTTTACTACATTATGTTGAAATCATCATCCTTATTGTTCTGGAGTAAACAGAGATTGTTCTTTGTTCTTGAAGAGGACCATGATATCAGGGAAGTGTTGTCATGATAAGCAAGTGAATTGGATTTGAGTGAGGGAGGGCTATGCAAGATGGCTGGACCTATCTGGGGCCAGTAATAAGATATAGACCAGGATGACAGGAGATAACCCTAGATGAAATGGGAGACCCTGACATTTTTAAACTAAGAATTTCAACAAGTCTCAATTTGACTGAGGCTTCACCCATTCATTTATTAAGGCTAGCTAGCAATTGAGCAAAGAATCTCCTCATTTACCTAATCCAAAAAAATCTAAATAAATAAATAAATGAATGAGTGAATTAATGTTGGAGAAGATCCTTAGGGTTTCTGGCCAAAGCAGAAATTATTGCTATTTATATTCAATCTGGGTCTATAAGGACCCAAATTAATGGAGCTTGGCCTAGAACCTATTGGTGGCCAGTAAGAGTCAGATTGATTTTGGTTTAAGGAGTGGTCCTTAAGAAAGAAATCTAGCCAGTAAACCCCAATATATCTTGGGAGGGTTCAGAGGTCCAAAAGAGAAACAAGAATGCTTGTAAGAGCATCTGTATGTGGACAGAGGGAGGAAATGAAGGAATGAGGAAAGAAAGAAAGGAGGGAAAGAAGGAAAAAAGAAGGAAAGAAATAAAGAAGGAAGGAAGAGAGGGAGGAAGGAAGGAAGGAAGAAAGGAAATAAAGAAAGAAGGAAGGGAGAAAAGAAGGGAGAGAGGGAGAAGTCTTCCAATTAACTAATTCCAGTTTCTGTGACAGTTTTACTCACGAAGGTTGTTGCTTGTCCTTCATTCTGTAAAAGGACCATGGCATCAAGGAGGTGAAACCATGACATGCAAGTGAATTGGATAAAAGCTTTTTCAAATATTAGATGGAAGCTAATTAAGCTAAATTTGAAGAAAGCTACAGAGAAAAAATTTTAATTCCTTCAACTGCTTCTCTTTTGTCATGGTTTTGAGGCATTCATTTGTCATTTTGGTCATCTTTCCCTGAATGCCCACTTCTAAAATGTGGTTTTCAGAAAGGGACATATCTTCCAGATGTCATGTAATCAGAGAAGGGTATGGTGCAAACCCCTTTGCTCTGGATGATACTTATGTAAATGACTTCTAATTTCACACTACTGATTCATTCTGAGTTTATAGTTCATTGAACCCCCCTAGCCTTTTTCATTTGATCTTCTTTCTGCCCATGTTGCTCCCATCTTTTATTTGTATAACTGATTATTTTTAACAGAAGTACAGGATTTTATGTTTACGCATTCTAAATTTAATTTTATTAGTTTCACTCCACTAATTCCAACCCATAGCTATTTTTTTTGCATCTCCCATCAGCTAGTGTATTAACCATCCCTACCATCTGATTGTCATCTGAAAGTTTACTAAGCATACAATCTCTGCCTTCTGTGAGTCCTTGATAAAGATTTAGAAGTTTGAGAGTTAGAAATCAGCCAAATGAAGTATTGTGTGAATCTGAGGGAGACGATTTAGGCAATACACGGTAAAATAGGACTGAAAGAATAGATTAAATTTAATGAACTGGAAATTAAAACAACACATTTTGTATTGTTTTAGAAACAATATGGTTCAAAATACTTAATATAAAATCATAGTGTCATAGATCTACAGCAGACAGAGACTCATAGACTATGTAGTCCAGTCTTCAGTCTGTCCTTTGCCATTTTACATATGAGAAAATTTTCTCAGGTTGGTTACATGACTTGTCAAAGCCATTCACTCTGGACTTGAACTTAGATCTTTTGGGTTAAAAACAACAGTGCACTTGCCAATTTCTTGATTCTACCTCTTAAAGTCTTTAAGAAAAATGAAATGTAAAAATTCTCCCTGAAGGGAGGCTGCTAAGAAGGGAAAAAAGGGGGAAAAGAATAAGAATTTATATAGTTTCTAATGAGCCTGATACTACACTAAGTACTTGTTTACAAACATAATCTCATTTATTTTTTACTACAATTCTGTAAGGTAGGTTACTATTACTTCTCTCATTTTATAGAGGTTAAATGACTTATACATGCTTACATTGCTAGTTAAATGTCAGAGGTCAAATTTGGGTTGAGTTTTTCATGATTGTAAATTTGGGGCTGTTTCTACTGAACAACCAGTAGCCTCTGGGAGTAAGCAAACTCTATGAAGAATATCGAAGTTAGGTTTGTGTATAGGCCATTTTCTTCTTATAAGTTTCTTGGCTAATAAACTCAAGAGAGTTTGATTAAAAAGATTGAATTATAAGATAAAATCACATATTTTTAAAATAATATAATTAAAATATTTAAGAACCCTTTAGACATTAAACTAGAAAATAAAGCTTTTCAATAAAAAAACAAATTAAAAAAACATGTCTACATGAAAGCAAGCATATTGATCTGCTTGAAGGAAGGAAATTCCTCTTTTATAGTGACCTGGCAAATCCAAATAAAAGAGAATATATTTTAAAACATATTTTTAATATTAAGATTTTGTTCATTTTTATAGACCAAGAATTTTTCTGTGGAAATCTCCATGCTACAACTTAACCCCTGTGAAGGAACTCTTTATAGTTTAGGAGGAATCTTAAGAAGAGGAAATAGACTCCCATTTGGCTTTGTCCCCGTTTTACCAAAGTTTTTGTGACAGCAGACTGCTGATGTTTTGTTTCCTAGCATTGAGTGATCAGCGGGACTTAATGGTATTGAATAGAAACAGAAAGCTATTAAAATGAACAGCTATAATCTATTTGAAATGATAGTGAGCATGTTCATTTAAAATTGGAAATAGCACATTTTTATATAAAAGGTTATTTTAAACAAATGTATCAATATATTCCTAAATTAAACAAAATCTTAAACATTCAATTTTTATATCAAAGTTTACAAAGTATTAGATTTGAACAAAAAGATATATATCCAAATGGCTTATTTTTTTTTTTTTGTTTGGTGGGGTTTGGAGTGGGATGAATGCTTGGAATATGCTTTATTATTTTATTGAGGAAGAAAATTGGTCTAAGTTGTTCCTAAATACCAATATCATAACAGTAATTCCCAGAATATATTGGGAGAAAGCCTATTTCATCAGTCCTAATAGTACTCTAGGAGTTATTTATTTTATAATAAAGATGCAAAGTAAGACCTTTGATAGAATGTGGTTCATTAGCAATTTTTTTATACATTGCTTTATGAATCATGTTGGAAGAGAAAAATTAGAGCAAAAGGGAAAAACCATGGGAAAGATTAAAAAAAAAAGAAAAAAAATAAGTGAGCATAGCATGTGTTGATTTTCATTCAGTCTCAGTTCTTTTTCTGGATACAGAAGACATGTATGTATGTATGTATGTATGTATTTATTTATTTATTTATTTACTTACTTATTTATTTATCTATCTATCTATCTATCTATTTATTTATCTATCTATCTATCTATCTATCTATCTATCTATCTATTTATTTATTTACTTACTTACTTTATTTATTTATTCATTTATTTATTTATACATTTATTTATTTATTTATTTTTTGCTGAGGCAATTGGGGTTAAGTGACTTGCCCAGGGTCACACAGCTAGGGAATGTTAAGTGTATGAGACCAGATTTGAACTTAGGTCCTACTGACTTCAGGGCTGGCGCTCTATCCACTGTACCCCCTAGCTGCCCCCAGAAGACATTTTTTTTGTTTAAAATCTATAGGAATTAATTACCACTGAGAAGAACCAAGTCTTTCATAGTGATAGTCTCATGTTCTTGCTATTATTGTATATAATTTATTGTATGTAATATTTTACTCAGCATCAGTTCATGTAAATCTTTCCAGGCCTTTCTAAAATCAGCTTGTTCATTATTTGTTATAGAACAATAATATTCCATTATCTTCATATACCGCAACTTGTTTAGCCATTCCTAAATTGATGGGCATCTACTCGTTTTCCAATTCTTTGCTGCCACAAAAAGAGCTGCTACAAACATTTTTACTCATGTGGGTCTTTTTCCCTCCTTTAAGATTTCCTTGGGATATAGACCCAGTGATGGCACTGCTGGGTCAAAGGGAATGCACAGTTTTTATAGTCCTTTGGGAATAATTTCAAATTGCTCTCCAGAATGGTTGAATCATTTCACAATTGCACCAACATTATGCAGTGACCCAGTTTTCCCACATCCCCTCCAACATTTGTCATTATCTCATCCTATCATTTTAACCAATCTGAGAGGTATAAGGTTGTTTTAATTTTTATTTCTCTAATCAATAGTGATTTAGAGCACTTTTTCATTAATGGTTTTAATTTTGTCATCTGAAAATTGTTTGTTCATATCCTTTGACCATTTATCATTTGGAGAATGACTTGTATTCTTATAAATTTGATAGAATTCTTTATATATTTTAGAAATGAAACTTTTATCTGAAACACTGGCTATAAAGATTTTTTCCCAGCATTGCAATTCTTTTAAAATCTTGTTTCTGTTGGTTTTGTTTGTGTAAAATCTTTTTAATTGAATATAATCAAAGTTGTCCATTTTGCCTTACATAATCTCTAGTTCTTCTTTGGTAACAAATTACTCCCTTCTCCAAAGATCTGACAGGTAAATTATCCCTTCCTCTCCTAATTTTTTTAATGGTATTATTATTTATGCCTAAATCATGTATCCCTTTTGACCTTATTTTGGTATGGGGTATGAGATGTAGGTTGGTGCTGATTTTCTGACATATTCTTTCCCCATTTTCCCAGGTATTTTTGTCAAATAGTGAATTCTTATTCCAGAGGCTGGAGTTTGGGTATTTATTGGGTCCATTGGAAATTTTAAATTTGTTTCACATTTGTGTGTGTGTGTGTGTGTGTGTGTGTTTTAAATTTTGGGTTTTTGTAATATGATAGTAACAATTCATTTTCACTGCACATATGGATTATTGCAATGATCTCCTAATTTCACTTTCTATATCCAGTATCTCCCCTCTCAGATTCATCCTCTAATTAGCTTTCAAGTTGATAATCTTAAAGTACAAGTCTGACAGTGTTACTCTCTTGTTTGAAAAGTTTGAATGTCTCTCCCTAGCTTTTAGAATAAAGTAGCAATACCTCTGTGTATATTTTAAAAGCCTATCATGGCAGGCTAATTCCATACTATCACTCACAAATTCTATATTCCAGTGAAACCTGTTTATTTGCTTCTTTTCATACATGAAATTCCATCTCTCACCTCCTTGCCTTTGTGTTATTTGTACTCTTTATCTGGAATATTCATCCTTATTATTGCTTCTTAAATCTCCCAAATCCATCCAAATTTCAAATCAAATACTACTTTTTATAATAATCTTTTTCAGATCCCTGTTTCTGGGTCCTTTCAAGGCATATATGCATACAGGCATACATATATGTATGTAAATATATACATGTATGCATGCATTTGTATTTTAATTTCTTCCTGGTTACCTGGTATAGATGGCTCACACCCATCATGCCTCTATTCATTGCTCTCTATAATTAATTTTTAATTATTTATGTTGCATACTAATTCTAATATGTTGTATATTTCCCAACCATACAGAAAATAAGTATATTCTTCATGTTACAAAGATAGAAAAATATGCTAGATTGCCTTTAAAAAAATTATATATTTCTGTTAATGATCTTATACTTCCCATGAAAGCAATGTGCCATCTTTTTTAAAGCATAATATCTATCTATATCTATCAAAATCTATATGTATATTCATCTCTGTCTATATCTATCTCTGTATCATCTCTTTGTATCTTCTCTCTGTTTATTTATGTGTATCTACCTAGCTATATAAATATATACATACCTACATGTACATACACATAAATGGTGAATTGGCATAAATATCAGTATATTTGAGTGGAAAGGAGTCTAAATATATATATGTACAAACAGAGAGATATATATGAAAACATAAATTTATACACATCTATCTATCTACCTGCACAGATATGTGTGTGTGTGCATAATATATGTATATATGTATATATGGGGAATTGGCATAAATATGAATATGTATTAGTGGAAGGGAGTCTTAAATATATATGTACAAGGGGCAGCCAAGTGGTGCAGTGGTTAGAGCAACAGCCCTGAAGTCAGGAGGACCTGAGTTCAAATCTGGTCTCAGACACTTAACACTTCCTAGCTGTGTGACTTTGGGCAAGTCACTTAACCCCAATTGCCTCAGCAATATATAATGTGTGCATATATATATACTATGTAAATGTACATGTATAATATACATATACATATATCTATCATCTGTCTTTATACTTTTATTCCAAAATAAGTAACTTTAATTAAATGCTGACTTGGATTAGATTAGCTGAAGTAGGTTAATAAGAAAATTTGTAGAACAATGAAGTTGAGTTAATTTTAAGGTATGTCATAAGGTTTAAGTACTGGTTTTCTAAGTTTTATGATTATTGAACAATCAAATGTAAAGTTACAATTTAGATTTTTCTTTCACACTAAAACAACTACATTGGCTGCTTTGAGATCATTAAAAATGTTTGTGGGCATGACATTTGTAATATCTTATCAAACCACTCCAGAAATCATATTTATTAATTTCTGGTCTTTATTGTATGGCTCCAAGTGAGAGAAGGCACCTCTAATAATCAACTTGTAACTAAAATGAGAAACAGTTAGTCTATATCATGATCATTAAGGCAAGAAAATGTGTTCCTTTGTATCTTTGTAAGAATTTTCATAAAGTCAGATTTTAATATGATAATCTAACTTCTCTGTAAGGCAAATGAACTAATCAAGTGAAATATATCCTACAAGAGTTTGAACCTAATTTCAGTATAAATTTTCCAGTATATATCTGAATGTTATGCAGAATGTCTCGCATACAGTAAGCATTCTAAATTATTGATGATAACAGGGAAGAAAATGACAATGAGTTAAAGAATCCAGAAACAAGGTTGAGCTCTTAAGATATGTGCTGTCATAAATCTCAATTCTTTACCCCTGCTGTATGTGTATATACACTTATATACATATGTATATATATACATATATGTGTATATGTATATATACATATATATATATACATATATTCTGAGAACTTTAGACACTTAAGAAATTTATAATAAAAAATCTCTCTTCAATCTAGATTTTACTATTGTGATTTTAACTGAGGAGAAAATCAAAGCAAAAAGGTGTATTCAAGGTCATACAGAAAATCATAAGTGTGGTTAAGTTTGGAATTCAGCATTCCCACTCCTCTGCTTTGATTCACAATACCATTTTCCTCCAAGGATTAAGTATAAAAAGCTTTCAAATCTAGTTTCATCCTAGAGTTGTGCTTTCCAAATCCCCTGGGGGGGAATAACCTTTAAGCTTGACTCCTCAGAGGGACATAAAACAAAACAAAACAAAACAAAAAATCATCATTTTGTTTTGAACATAAGTGGAATGTCATTTTAAATACAGCACCCCAGCATAAAACATAAAGTCACCCCTTTTGAAGAAGATGACAAAAAAGTCAAGCTAATTTGCCAAATTCTCTATAGTCCTTGAGCTTCAGGATCTTTTAAATACCATTTATCATAGTGACTCCTTCAGAAGAAAATGCCTTTCATCACTTCAGGGCATAGTTGTAGAAACCAGAAAATATTAAAAGATCATTCCTCCCAATGTGAATTCCCCTTCTAAGAAGGTGCATGATTTTGTTCACCTAGCCTTGATTAATGAACACTTATTAAAGACTTTGTTTTGGTGTTTTTTCTAACTTAGAATTCAGTTTTCATTTTCTTTTAGTCATTGTCAGGACTCAGTGCCTTTAGCAATAACAAAATGAATGCGTGTCATTTGACTATTTTACATTGTATACTGCTGTGTTTGTCTGATTCCTCTGGAAGAGGATAATTCTTTCAGTTAATCAACAAATTTATAACAATAAGAATGCAATTAGATAAATACAAGAATATGGAAAATGACAATGTCAAAGAATGTTTTAACAGTGTTTTTTATTCTATTTTCCGTTTCCCTATAGTTGTACAGAAAGGTAATGGGTATTAAATATCAATTTTTTTCAAAGAAAATGCTCTAAACTTTTCAAAGTTGTTTTAAGATAGAACACTACAAAGAATTGATGTATTGATCTAATTATTTGTCTCTATTTAATACATTTGGTGATTTTTTTCTTTGTAAATTAACCTTCCTACAAGATATAGATTTTTTTACCAGTAGAAAAAATAAGTATTTATTAGTAAAAACAAAAGTACATGTGTTTTTTTAAACTATGTGATTAGGATATCTAATTATCTACCCAGTAATTCTCAGTAATAGAGCATATAATCATCATTGTCAAATTTGTAAGTAATCAATGAGTATTTTCCAATTTGGAGTATATAAAAATTACAATGTTGTATTTGAAACCAAGAGTTTATCAGTAGGCTGATAATATAATTGCATACTGCAATATTGCATAAAGGCAGATAACTGGGTCATGTCTACTGTCCATTGGTCATTTGTTAATTTAAGAAGATAGATATAAGAGATTATATAACACTGATGAAAATTGGATTTCTCTAGAATCTA
This sequence comes from Myrmecobius fasciatus, assembly GCA_023553655.1. Lineage (NCBI taxonomy): Eukaryota > Metazoa > Chordata > Mammalia > Dasyuromorphia > Myrmecobiidae > Myrmecobius > Myrmecobius fasciatus. The sequence goes on from JAJPUD010012900.1 coordinate 32,806, forward strand.
AGAAGTAGAATATGGAAATGAATAGTTACTAGATGGGCAAGTTCAAATGAATTACGAAGCAGCAGTATCTGAAATTGCTTTTAAAAGGTTGATGAAAAGAAAATGAGAAAAGGACCACTCCCAAGTTTTTCTTTGAAAAGATAAAAGAATATTTACAGTCTAGGTTTGGGCAAGGTGATGCAGAAGAGAAGTGAGGCATATACAGGTTACACTTATCTGTACACAGCTTTCCAACTAGATTTTAAGTTCTTAGAAGATGTAGACAATATCTTATACCAATTTACTTTGTATCCTACTTTATACTTTGCACATAGTGAAATCTCAATATCCTCTTGGGAAGAATAGTAGTTTCCCAAAAAATTTCATTTATCAACTGACAGGTATCAGAAGTAGGTATTGAATTCTTTCTTTTTGAAAAACACCATATCAGGTTGTGGAAGTTGAAATTATTTTTACATTAAAAAAATAAACTGTACCAAAAAAGATCTGTGACTGTGTATAATTTTTTATGTACTCTTAAATTAATTCATTAAGTTCAGAATAAATATAATTTTCTATGTGAAATCAAATGTCTGATATACACTTTTAGAGCCCAACCTGATGAGAGTAAAATTTACACAGTGCTCATCTCCCTCCCCTCTTTCTCTCAATTATATTAGGTTTTCTTTGCCTCTTCAAGTGATTTTAACCTTTTTTTACCTCCTTTTTTTTTAGATCTTATTTTACCACTTTTTCCCTCTTTTCCCCAGTATGACAACATTTTCCCCTCTAGTTCTCTTTTTCATATTATCAAAGTAATATCTAGTTAATTATACCCCCAAACTTTGAGTATCTCCCTAGTAGCAATAAAGTTCTCAAGAGACCTTTCCTTTTTACCTTTTTATGCATCTCTTGAGTTCTGTGTTTGGGTGTCGAATTTTTTGTTCAGATCCGGTCTTTTCATTAGAAATAGGTGAAATTCACCTATATCATTGAATGACCATCTTCTTCCCTGGAGGATAATGCTCATTCTAGCTGGATAGGTTATTCTTGGCTGTAATCCAAGTTCCTTTGCCCTTCGGAATATCTGGTTCCATGCCCTTCGATCCTTCAGTGTGGAAGCTGACAAATCCTGTGTGATTCTAATTATTGAACCTCGGTATTTGAATTGTTTTTTTCTAGCTGCCAGCAGAATCTGTTCCTTGGTGCTATAGTCCTGAAATTTAGCCACGATATTCCTTGGGGTCTTAATTTTGGGGTCTCTTTCAGGAGGTGATCGGTGAATTCTTTCGATGGTGATTTTGCCCTTTGATTCTACAATCTCAGGGCAGTTTTCTTTCAGGATTTCCTGGAAGATAGTGTTTAGATTCTTTTTTTCATCATGGCTTTCAGGAAGTCCAATAATCCTTAGATTGTCTCTCCTAGATCTATTTTCCAAGTCAGTTGTTTTTCCTAGGAGATATTTCATATTTTCTTCTAATTTTTCATTTTTTTGTTTTTGTTTGACTGATTCTTCAAGTCTTAGTGAGTCATTCACTTGCATTTGTTCAATTCTTATTTTTAAAGTGTTGTTTTCTTCAGTTACCTTTTTAAGCTCCTTTTGTAACTGGCCAATTTGTTCCTTGCACTCTTTTTCCACTTCACTAATTTTATTTTTTAATAAATTGGTGTCTTTTTCATATCTCTTTCGCAGGGCATCATATCCTTCTTGCACTGATTTCAGTTTATTTTGCCATTTATCCTCCAGCTCTCTTTTGAGGTTCTTTATGCAGTCTTCCAGAAAGGCCTTTTGAAAAGGGGACCAGTGATGGTCCTGGCTGATGTTCTCTGGATTTTTGTCTAAAGGAACCTCTGGCTCTGGGGTCGTTTCTTTGCCTTGATAAAAGCTGTCTATGGTGAGAGCTCTCTTTTGC
>JAJPUD010012900.1:34797-45717 GCA_023553655.1 Myrmecobius fasciatus
TTTTTTTTTTTTTTTTTTTTAGACAGTGTGGATATCTCTTTAAGGTAGGGAAAAAAAAAAGCGGCGGCTGCAAAAAGCTTTGCCCTGGGGCACTTCGGCGAGTTGACTTAAGGTGCTGGGCCGGTGGGGGCTAGGACTAAGTCCGAATTACTCCTTAAACAAGGCAAGTCTGCCAGAACACCTGCCCCCAATCAGGGCAGAGTGTCCCGAGTGCCTCAGATAAACTCCAGGTGTTTGGAATTTGGAGTTTGGAGTTTGGAATTTCTTCCACGATGAGCCGAGCTGAGTCCCACCCTCACTTCCGGCCTGCACAGTTGTCTTCTATTTATCTCTCTGTCTGAGTCCGACTAACCTGATATGAAGTTATCCAGAGAGCTGTGCCCAAATATTTCTGAGTTCGTTGACTTGAAGATCAGTTCGGAGGCTTATTTTATTGTTGATTTGAGAGAAGATCGGAGGAGAGGCAGAAAGTCACCTTTTCACTCCGCCATCTTGGCTCCACCCCCCAGAATAAATATAATTTTACAAATACAAATGAATGTGATATAAAATATTGATGAAAAAACTTAAATGCATTTCATTTGTATTCTGTTTTTATATAATCTAAATTTATTTCACTTTTCCTCCCCTTCCTGCTTCCAAAGAGACATTTTGAAAAACAAATAATTTTTAATGGAGAAAAAAGGAAAGAGGGAAAGAAGACTGAAAATTAGCAAAAAATCAATCTGTCAAATAATTTTGAAAATATATTCTGAAATTTGGAAAATATAGTCTTTGTAGTTTGACACCATTTATTCTTTTTATTTACTTTGTGGTTTTGTTTCCATTTCTGTTATTGTTACCACTGTGGATATGTTTTATTGGTTCTGCTTACCTTACTCTGCATCAACTTATACAAGTCTTCACAGGTTTCTTGCAAAGAATTTGGTTTGCTATTTCTTCTGGTATGATAACATTCGTTAATCTAACATAATTTATTTAGCTATTCCATAATTTATGTGTATACTATTAGTTTCTGTTTCTTTTCCACTATAAAGAGAGTTGCTGTTTGAATAGATAGATGAACATAATTCTTTTTTCTCTTTGTGAAATAGACCAAAAGAGGCATTGCTTAATAACTTTCAAAACATAATTATGTATTATTCTTTTTTCCTGAATATCTATAATGATTCACAACTCAACCAAATATATACCTCCAATATTTTGTTTTTTGTAATTTTATAATTTTTGTAATTTTGTAATTTTCTGTTTTTTCCAACTTCATTACTCTAGAGTTATGAGATAGAACCTCAGAGATCCCTTTGTCTAATTATTAGAGATTTTGAGCAATTTTATGTGGTAATTAATACTTTGAGGTTGTTTCTTTGAAAATTGCCAGTATATATGTTTTGACCATTTATCAGCTGAAAAATGGCTCTTATTATTGCAAATTGGAATTACTTCTTTATGTATTTTGGAAGTGAGATTTAACAAATAATGACTCCTAACAAAGAAAGGAAACCCTTACAACAAATGTGCAATTGACCATGTCCAATAATACAAATGTCTCAATCTGTATATGTGATCTCTGGAAGCATGGTGGTCATTTCATTAATCGGTTTTCTACCCCCTCTCTATGAGAATGAAGAAGAGGGAGAGAGAGGAGTATGCTCAGCTTCAGTACTCCTCTATTTGCCTCTCTTTCCTTCACTTAGAGCCCAGATTATTTTCCTTTCTTTCATTTTATAGCCCTTTTTGCAATTTATCCTCTGGTTTTAGAGCTGATTTTGCTTAGAACTTTGCTAACTTAAAGTGATGTCTCCTAAATCTTGTTTAATCCTGATTGTGACTTCTTGACACTTGAATTATTTTTCTTTTTGTTCTGTCTGATTGCATTTTTCTTTGTCCTACATGCTAAGAATTTTGACTGTAATATTCTTGGATATTTTTATTTTGGAGTTTCTTTCATCAGCTGTTCAGCGGATTGTTTATATTTTCACTTTGCCCTCTGGTTCTAAGAGAGCTGGAAAGTTTTCTTTTATTATCATGTCAAGGTTCATTTTATGGTTTTTTTTTTGGTCATGACATTTGACAGTCTCATAATTTTTAATTTATCCATTTTCCATGTCAGTTTTTTTTCCATCTGAAGCAATGGAGTTAAGTGACTTGCCCAGGGTCCCACATCTACTATCAAGTGTCTGAGGCTGGATTTGAACTCAAGAATCCTTCTCACTCCAAGGCCAGTTGGAGCAGTCCTGGTTGGAGCTTAAGTAGAATACTGTTTTACTTTGCTACTGTCTAGTGAAAAGAAAGCTCTTTAGGTTTAGAGGGTAGAACTATAAAGCTTTGTTTGGTTGACATTCTCAGCTGATTATCATATTGCTGGCTTCAGACTGGTTTGGAGGAATGGATTTGAGAGCATGATCTATTGCTAGAGTGAGGGCCACTTAGTTTATTCTTGCTTCTGTGCTTTCTCTTTCTTCAACTCAAAGCTGGGGAATTGTTAACATTAATTGGTGCAATCACCACTCCTAGGTACGATTCAGTTTACTCTGTATCTGTGATGCAACAATGGCTATTGAGTAGAAGATCTGTCAGTTGGAACCTATTCCTATTCCTTATATAATTTGAGGTTACTGTGACAAACCTAGAATCTCTTCTTGCTGAACTGAACAACTGAGGTCAGGTTTTTTTTTCAGTTCCTACTTGAGAAGCCTCTCTTGTGTGGCCTCTCTTGACTAAACTCTATCTCCAATATTTTTAGACATCTTTATCTTAACATGGTCTGAAAAAATGTCAATTATTTTTTTACTTGAATTTCCTGATCAGTATTTAATTTTATCTATTTTTTAAATCTTAGTTGAATAGTTGGAGAGAATAAAGTTTTACTATTTTCTTCTAGTCCATTTTGTTTGCTTAAGTTCTTTTAAAAGTGATGTTTGTTTATATTCTTTGAATATTTACCTATTGGTGATTTTTTTTAAAGAAGAGCTAAGAAGCTTGTATGATTAGGAGTAAAAAAGAATCACCTGAAAAAGGAACCTGGTTCTAATATCCCACTGACTATTCATCCTACAGGGAAAGTGCCCTGAAGACACAAGAATTTGTTATTTCACCAGCCCCTGGCATAGGATACTAGGAAAATATTCAAAACTAAGTGAATTATATCTCTATTCTATAGTCTCTTCAAAATGTAGGCAATGATATCCCATCTAGAAAAGATACACAGGAGAAAATATGATAATTTTCGATCAGATAAGAGTTTTTTTTTTCTTTCATTACAAAAAATGCTCGATATAAAAGTTTTTTTAATAGTGTACACATTAGATAAGAAAACTTAAAGTATCTCAAGTAACATCACACCAATATGCTTGCCCAGGACATAAAGAAACTTTTATTATGGTTATACAATAGACCTTTCATTTTCTCATTCTCATCAGACCTGAAATGATTGAGCAATTCATATAGTCTTTTATCTTCTGTCCAGCAAAGCTGTTACTTAAGGTTCTTGATTCCTTTAGCTACTGGATGATTTGGCTGTTATCAAATTCTCTTCTCTTCCTTCTGGCTACCTGGAATCCCATTTTACAACATTTGGAATTTATAATTATGGCTAAAAATAAATATGTACCTTTATTAGTATTTCTGGTAACTGATCTATACTCAGAGAAGAAAGTAATAAATGAAATACAGAAGATGGTGGATTATTCAGGCTAATCTAGACAGCTATACAAAATTGCTGATGGGCAAGGAATCTTTGTCCCTTTTCTTATAGTCTAAGGAAAAGAAAGCATTTTAGAGATTCCTCCTAAAAGTATAGCTTTTGGTTTTCAGCTCATTTCATTGACCGTAGTGTGGATCATTACAATCACTTTTTAATTACCTTCCCCTTGATGGAAATACATAGGATCCATACAAATTGCTGCACCATTCCAAAGCAATGATTTTCAGGACTGATATAGTGTACAAGTACAGATCCATGTGAAATGCCCCTTTAGAGTCTGATAAAGATCTACACCATGCAAATTTATCAGGTAATTGAGGGCTGGTTGTTCTTGATTTTTGAAGAGGGCAAAAATGACATTACTATGTTCAAGTTGAGTGTGTCTGTGGCTGATCAAACCAATACAAGCTCAAAACATTCTGCTATAGGAAAACAGAAGTAGTACTTATGAACATTTTCATGGCTTCTTTAACTTGGCACATCTAAGGTATTTTTTCTGAGTGTGTTTAATTCTGCTTTGCCCATAGAACACATTACCTTCTCTGATGAGGACATGCCATGCTGGGCATTCCTATGACGTGTGTCTCCCATGTCATAAAATCAATTCTAAAGTTCTTAACTGTGACCTTGAGAGTCCTTGTATCTCTTTTTCTGATCATTTTGTGAGCACTTGCTCTATATAAGTTCTCCATAAAATAATATTTTTGGCAAGCATACATTTGGCATTTGAACAATGTGGCCATCCTAGCCAAAATAAAAAAATAATAATAACAATAACAATAACAATAATAAATTTTGCTCTCTGCGGTAGAATTGGAATCCTCGGCAGTTTAGTTTGAGAAAGGCCCTCAGTGTTTGGTATCTTATCCTGCCAGGTGATCTTCAAAATCTTTCTAAGACAATTGATGTGGATGCTATTCAGTTTCTTAGCATAGCACTGGTATATGATTGAGAGACTGAACTTATAGTCCACCAAACAATTCCTCTAGCAAGAGTTATTTATGATATTAAAATAAGTGAAAAGCTTGAAGAAAATAAGAATTATGTGACCTTTGTGATTTAATAATGCAGAAATTAATGGAGATATTTATTATTTTTTTCTTTAAGGATCTATTTTCTATATTAATAAGAATCAGTCTTTATAAATAATTTGCTGAGGTTTCTGGGGTGAATGCTGAGTGACACTAATGGATTTCTGATTTTCTTATATATAGTGGAAAGAGCATTGGATTTGAAATCAGAAGATGTGGATTCATACTGAGATGTTGGGTGTGTTCAGGGAGGAATAGTCCCTCTCATGCAAGTGTTTGCTGAGCTATTTTCAGAGCTGTTCAAGTGCTTTTGGTCTCCACCTGATTCACTCACTTCTTACTGTAGCATAAACATTAGCCACACCCCAGTAAAATTCACTTAGTCTATGGGCTAAATAGGTTAAAGGTACCTGACATGCATCAAACCTGTCACTTATTTAGTGGAATATTCTGCAAGCATGTGAAAAATTTCTTTTTTTCTTTTTTTTATTAAAGCTTTTTATTTGTATAACATATGGGTAGTTCCCCAGCATTGATCTTTACAAAGCTTTCCATTACAAATTTTACCCTCAGTCCCCTCCCCTCCCCTAGATGGCAGGAAGTCCACTACATGTTAATAATGTAATAATAGTTGACAAGTTGTGCAAGAAAAATCCTATCTACAAGAAAAAAAGAAAATCAGAGAAAGGAAACACAATGCAAGCAAACATCAATCAAGAGTATGAGAATGTTATGTTGTGGTCCATATTTCATATCCCTCTCTCTGGGTGTATATGGCTTTCTTCACTGAACAATTGGAACTGGTTTGAGACAATTCTTTGTTGCAGAGAGCCATGTCCATCAGAATTGATCATCATGTAATATTGTTGTTGCCTAATTGAACACCAGATAGATTATTTTGATTATATTAAGTTAAAAAGTTTCTGTACAAATAAAACTAATGCAGACATTAGGAGGGAAGCATCAAATTGGGAAATCATCTTTATATTTAATGGTTCTGATAAAGGCCACATTTCTAAAATATATAGAGAATTGTCTCATATATATAAGAATTCAAGCCACTCTTCAATAGATAAGTGGTCAAGGGATATGAACAGACAATTTTCAGATGATGAAATTAAAACCATCTCTAGTCATATGAAAAGTTGCTCCAAATCACTATTGATCAGAGAAATGCAAATTAAGACAACTCTGAGGTACCACTATACACCTGTCAGATTGGCTAAAATTACAAGAAAAGATAATGATGAATGTTGGAGGGGATGTGGGAAAACTGGGACACTGATACATTGTTGGTGGAACTGTGAATGCATCCAACCATTCTGGAGAGCAATTTGGAGCTATGCTCAAAATGCTATCAAACTGTGCATACCCTTTGACCCAGCAGTGTTTCTACTGGGCCTATATACCAAAGAGATCTTAGAGGAGGGAAAGGGACCCACCTGTGCAAGAATGTTTGTGGCAGCCCTTTTTGTAGTGGCTAGAAACTGGAAACCGAAGGGATGCCCATCAATTGGAGAGTGACTGAATAAATTATGGTATATGAATGTCATGGAATATTATTACTCTGTAAGAAAAAACCAGCAGGACGATTTCAGAGAGGCCTGGAGAGACTTGCATGAACTGATGCTGAGTGAAACGAGCAGACCCAGAAAACTTTCTTTAAACTTATGGGTGATTGAGAACAATTTCTTCTTATGGTTATAAGGTGGTTGAACTAGGCATTGTGGAATGCTGACAGCTTGGTAAGATATTGAAGATGGTCACAGTATTCTGAGCTATCACTAGTCATCTTGACTTATGTCTTGCCACTGGACTTCAATGACTGGAAGCAAGAGTGAGTACAATGATTTTATGCAGCTCTGACTCAATTAAATTCAATTCATGCACAAGTCAAGATACCATGTGTGATGTAATTGATTTTCTTTGAATATGAAGGACAAAAAATAACAATATAACATGACTTGGGCATTGACAATCTTTGGAATTTTATTTTTCTCATCTGTAAAATTAGATGATTGGATGAACTTATCTCCATAATCTTTTCCATCTCTAATAAGTTTATGATATTAAAATTTTTTTGGAAAATAATCTTCATAGAGTAAGCTGTTAGAAATTAGAATTGTTAAAGTGAGGAACTATCTATTTGAATGGTTTATACTGAGCTAAGATAATTGCAAGCACTTGAGTATTATTAAGAAGGCAAAAACTTTTAAATTATATTTTATTTATATTATTCTTGAAGTGCTGTTTCCTTTATTTCATAACATTGGCCTATCGGAAAACCTCAAGAAAGTAACCTAAATATATTCCAACATCTATTAAAGCAGAAAGATTTTCTTTTTTTGAGATGAAGGCTACAACTTCTAGTCACATATGCAAATGAAACATTCAAAAAGGTCTGAATTTTATTCTAATCAATTGTTAGTCCAATTTTATTTGGGTTTACTCTCTTTAAAGATGAGATAAATTTATAGTTTTGTAATTCATATGAATACTAAAGAACAATTAGGATCTTTTAATTGAGTAATAACTGTGAATAATTAATATTAAATAACCTTGAGAAATCAGACTTCCATAGAGCAGTATAGTAGGTATTTCAATTTGTTATCCATTTACCAATAAGCAAGACTGCTGGGTTATAGATTTCAGAGATAGTGTCATCATTAGAAGTGCTAAGGGTACTTACAATTTTATTACAATTTTAATCTTGCAGTTATATAAGTTGTAAACTTTTTCAGAAAACATGAGAAATTAGAAAAATGCTTAACGTTTTTAAAATTAAAAAAAATAATGTGGAAAAAACTATTTGCATTCAAATCTGCCTCTTTTTACTGTTTTATTTAGTCTTTCCTAGATGTCAGCAGAAGGGACAAATATTCTCTAGAAATGTTATTAATTTATTTGGTAGAGATTTTTTGAAGAGCAAGAATCCCCTACATTCTCTTTCCATCATCCACATCAAAGGTCAATTGACATCAGCTCTAAGATTACTGATGATGTCATTCATCTTGGCTCTGAGGCCAACTTCTATATCATATTCTTCTCATTCACAAAATATTGTTCAAAAAATATTCCAGAGATTATTTTGTTATAATTTTACCCAGTTTTAGAAAGTATTATTTTGGGGATTCCAGGGGGGGCGGAGCCAAGATGGTGGAGTGAAAATGTGACTCTCTGTGTCTTCCTCTGACCTTTTCTCAAATCAACAATAAAATAAGCCTCTGAACTGATTTTCAGGTCAACAAATCCAGAAATATTTGGACACTGCTTGCAGTTATCTCTGAAGAACTTCATATCAGGTCTGTTTAATTAGGGCAGAGCAATAAACAGTCTACTGGGTGCAGCCCGGAAGTGAGGGTGGGACTCAGGTCAGTGTGTATGAAACTCCAAACTCCAAACACCTGGAGTGTATCTGAGGCACTTGGGACACTCTACCCTGATTGGGGGCAGATGTTCTGGCAGATTTTCCTTTTTTAAGGAGTAAATCCGCCAAAATCCTAGCCCCATCAGGCAAAGTCCTAGCCCCCACGGGGCCAGCACCTTAAGTTATTTAGTGGAATTGCCCCAGGGCAAACTACTGCAGCCATGGCTTCTCTAGACTTAAACAGACCCCCAGACTGTCTAAAAAAAATGAAGAAGCAAAAGAGAGCTCTCACCATAGACAGCTTCTATCGAGAGAAAGAAGGGCAGACCCCAGATTCTGAGGTTCCTTTAGAGAAAAAAACTTTAGAGGAAGTCATCAAGGACCATCACTAGTCCCCTTTTCAAAAGGTCTTTCCGGAAGATTGCATAAAGAATCTCAAAAGAGAGCTTGAGGACAAATGGCAAAATAAACTGAAATCAGTGCAAGAAGGATACAGTATCTTGCAAGAAGGATATAATGCCCTGCAAAAGAGATATGAAAAAGACACAAATTTATTGAAAAACAAAATTAGTGAAGTGGAAAAAGAGTGCAATGAAGAAAAAAATTCCATTGGCCAGTTACAAAAGGATCTAAAAAGGGTAACTGAAGAAAACAACACTTTAAAAATAAGAATTGAACAAATGCAAGTGAATGACTCAATAAGACTTCAAGAATCAGTCAAACAAAAACAAAAAAAAATGAAAAAAATAGAAGAAAATATGAAATATCTCCTAGGAAAAACAACTGACTTGGAAAATAGATCCAGAAGAGACAATCTAGGATTATTGGACTTCCTAAAAGTCATGATGAAAAAAAGAATCTAAACACTATCTTCCAGGAAATCCTGAAAGAAAACTGTCCTGAGGTTGTAGAATCAGAAGGCAAAATCACCATTGAAAGAATTCACCGATCACCTCCTGAAAGAGACCCCAAAATTAAAACCCCAAGGAATATCGTGGCTAAATGTAAGGACTACCGCACCAAGGAAAAGATTTTGCTAGCAGCTAGAAAGAAACAATTCAAATACCAAGGATCAATAATTAGAATCACACACGATCTGTCAGCCTCCACATTGAAGGATCGAAGGGCCTGAAACCAGATATTCCAAAAGGCAAAGGAACTTGGATTACAGCCAAGAATAACCTATCCAGCTAGAATGAGCATTATCCTTCAGGGAAGAAGATAGTCATTCAATGACATAGGTGAATTTCACCTATTTCTAATGAAAAGACCAGATCTGAACAAAAAATTTGACATCCAAACACAGAACTCAAGAGAAGCATAAAAAGGTAAAAAGGAAAGGTCTCGAGAACTTTATTTCTACTATGGGGATACTTAAAGTTTGGGGGTATAATTAACTAGATATTACTTTGATAATATGAAAAAGAAAACTAGAGGGTGAAAGGTTATCATATTGGGGAAAAGAGGGAAAAGGTGGTAAAATAAGATTTTTTTTAAAAAAAGGAGGTAAAAAAAAGATAATATCTCATGAAGAGGCAAAGGAAACCTAATATAATTGAGAGAAAGAAGGGAGGGAGATGAGCATTGTGTAAATCTTACTCTCATCAGTTTGGGCTTTAAAAGTGTATATCAGACATTTGATTTCACACAGAAACTTGTCTGTTGCTAGAGGGAAGTGGGAGGGAAAGGAGGAAAAGAAAGGGATAAACTAATAGAAGGGAAAATACAAGAATCAGGGGAAAGGAGTAAAAAAAGGGGGAGGGGATCTAAAGGGTGGAATGGGGTTTGGGGTTTTGGGAGAGGCAGTCATCAAAAACAAAATACTGAGGAGGGGGGAAGGGTGAAAGAGAAAAGGAAAGGGAAAAACATAACTTGGGTAAATAAGATGGCAGGAAATAAAGAATTAGTTACTCTAACTGTGAATGTGAATGGGATGAACTCTCCCATAAAGCAGAAGCAGATATCAGACTGGATTAAAAACCAGAATCCCACAATATGTTGTCTACAAGAAACACATCTAAAACATAGTGACACATATAGGATGAAGGTAAAAGACTGGAGCAGAACCTATTATGCTTCAGGTGAACAAAAAAAAGCAGGGGTAGCAATCCTTATCTCAGATCAAGTAAAAGCCAAGATAGATCTAATCAAAAGGGATAAGGAAGGAAACTATATTTTATTAAAGTGTACCATAGATAATATAGCAATATCTACTACTAAAAATACTAAATATATATGCAACAAGTGCAATAGCATCCAAATTCCTAGGGGAGAAATTGAGAGAGATGCAAGAAGAAATAGACAGCCAAACTATACTAGTGGGGCATCTCAACCTTGCTCTCTCAGATTTAGATAAATCAAACCACAAAATAAATAAGAAAGAAACTAGGGAGATAAACAAATTGTTAGAAAAGTTAGGTATGATAGATCTGTGGAGAAAATTGAATGGGGACAGTAGGGAGTTTACTTTTTTCTCAGCAGTCCATGGAACTTATACAGAAATTGACCATGTATTAGGGCATAAAAACCTCAAAATCAAATGCAGAAAGGCAGAAATAGTAAATGCATCTTTTTTCAGATCATGATGCAATAAAAATCACATGCAATATAAGGCCAGGAGAAAATAGACCAAAAGCTAATTGGAAATTAAATAATCTAATCCTGAAGAATGAATGGGTGAAAGAGCAAATCATAGACACAATCAATAATTTCATTCAGGAGAATGACAATAAGGAGACAACATACCAAAATTTGTGGGATACGGCCAAAGTGGTTATAAGGGGCAATTTTATATCTCTAGATGCTTACTTGCATAAAAT
>JAJPUD010012901.1:0-11616 GCA_023553655.1 Myrmecobius fasciatus
ACACACACACACACACACACACACACACACACACACACACACACACACACACATTGATTGTTCCCCTTTGTGAATTCTTCATTTTTCCCTGTCTCACAGTTGCTGGTATTATCCCTGTTTTGCAACTGAGGTAAATAGAGCAACTTGCCCAGGATTACACAGCTGATAAGTTTTAGAAACTGAATTTTAATTCAAGTCTCCCTGAGTACATACCCAGATTCTCTCCTCTGTGCCATCAGCTGCCTGTTAAGTGAGATGGCTCAAAAAAAGGGAGAGGCTATTAATATATAATCTTAAAAACAAAGGCCATTGATAAAATTTCCTGTGGTGATTAAAAAGTATCAAAGTAACAAAATTTCTAAACAAAGTTTTGCTGATGACTTTTATCTTTTCTAGTAGTTAATTCCCAATCTCATTTCACTGTAGGAATTCTCTTTTGCAAATTGTCCTCTCTTCAATAGAAACCCCCCCTAAAATGTGTTTTCCTCTCTCTTTTCTTTTTTCCCTCCCTCCCCACCCTCTCTTTCTCTGTTTCTGTCTGTCTCTCACTCACACACACACACACACACACACACACACACACACACTCACTTGCTTACTGTCTCTGTAGTGTACCACTTCTCCAATGACAGGAGGATCGTCATTGGTTCTCCAGAACCCACACTTGACTACATTCATTCTGAATTCTTATTATTTTATGTTTGTGGTATTATAAATATTATTCTACATACAAGTTTTCCCATGTTTCACTGATTTCCCCATATCTGTTCTTTATGGCACAATAAGATTTCATTACATTTATATACCTCAGTTTGTTCAACCATTGCACAATAAATGAGCACCCAATTTGTTTCCAGGTTTGCTATTACAAAAGGTAGTACCATTACTCAGGGATGGTGTTTATAGAGGAAAATAGAATACTCTCTTCATTTGGCCCTACCCACAGTACCATGCCTAGAGGTAGCTTAAAAGAGTCTGTAAAGATATTAAACCCAAAATACTCATTGTCTCCATGAACTGCTATATGTGGTGGTGGTGTTCAGTCATTAAGTTGTATCCAATTCTCTGACCCTTCTATCCACTATCTCCTGAAGTCTTTTCAAACTTATATTTGTTGTTTCCTTGATACTGTCTATCCATCTCAGCCTCTGCTGTTGTCTTCTCCTTTTGCTTTCAGTTTTTTTCAGTGAGTCCCATCATCTCATTATGTAGCCAAAATATTTAAACTTCAGCTTCAGTATTTGACATTCCAGTGAATAGCCTGAATTAATTTCTTGAGGTATTGACTGATTTAATCTCTTTGATGTCTGAGGGACTTTCAAAATTCTTCTCCAACACTGCAGTTCAAAAGTGTCGATTCTGTGGTACTGTGTTTTGCTTATAATTAAATTCTTACAGCCATATGTTTGCTATTGCAAAAGCAATAGCTTTATCTATGCAAACCTTTCTTGGCAAGGTAGTGTTTTTGCTTTTTAGTATACTCTCCAGATTTGCTACAAATTTCCTTCTAAGGAGAAAGTATCTTTTAATTTCATGGCTGCAATTTGCTGTCCACAGTGATCTTTGAGCCCAAGCATATAAAATCTAACACTGCTTCCATTTCTTCTTCAATTGTGGTGGATTCAAATTTCAATTTGTCACGATGTACAGCCTTATCATTTTCCAATCTTAAACCAATCACTTGCTCTAACTGTTGCATTTTGGCCTGAATATAGTTTCCTTAAGAAACAAGTAAGATAAGGAATTAATGAAAAAAAAAAAAAAAAAAAACAAATGAAGGTGGCCTTAGCTGTACCCTGTTAAATTCCCCTTCTCCCACCTAGGATAAAGAGATGAAGGGCACTAATTAGCGAGACTTACCTCCTTAGGTCTTCAAACATCTTTGGAAAACTTCAATAAAACTGCCTGCAGTTTTATCATAAATTTACAGAGCTGCCCAGCCCGGATATTTTGATATAGCATGTTTATTGTCAATTACATCATCATTACATTCACCTGCTACTCACACATGACTCTTCTACACTAACTTACTTCTACCTACTGCTCCATGCAGCTGTCCAGTTGAGAGAGCGAGAGGAAAAGAGTTGAGCGCGCTGAGAGAGAGCTGAGAGAGAGCAAGAGCAGCCTCACTTCCTGCTTATATACAGTTTTTGACGTCAGTACAATCTCAAATTCCTTAACCTTTTTCCTGGCTTGTGATTGGCTCTTAAACAACAGGATCATACATCTTCAGGTAAAACCTGTTTTTCTAGCTCTGCCTTTTCCTGCCTTTCAGCCCTTTTGTTATGCATGCTTTCTCTAAGAAAAACATGTATACCAGTCACCTATCAATCAGTCACGTAGGCACTAGGTATTAACAACTCCCTTTTCTTGTTTTGTGGGAACCGCCATGGGAAGAAGGAGACCCCATTCATGGTAGGAATCCAAAAGGGGAGATGCAACCTCCAAGTGTCCTCAACCCAATTAATTCCTCTACTGTCTGTGAATCCTATCCTCTGTGTCCATCATTTCAATGGCTTGCACATAATTTTGTGGACGAGGATGCCATTGAGCGAAAGCATTAGCAAGGGAGCAGCGAAATATTGATATACAACATGGTATACACAAACAAGCACAGAAAGCTAGTATAATGCCCAAAAGAAGGCTGTATAGCCAGGAAGGCAAAGCAGTCATATGAGACTTAATCCAATCTATAAGATCTTCTGAGGCATCTTCTGGAAGATGAAAATGTGTAGCCATGCTATCAATATCTTTAACCAATTTAGCTAATTCCTCAATTTGATTGGACACATTTGCTGCCAATAATGCGCCTCTTAAATGATCTCTTACATTGATCCAGGTGTCATTTAAGGACCTATCACTCGAGGGTAAAGGTGTAACACAAACAGGTCAATATGCAAAATGACAAGGTATAGATAATAACAATCTTTGTAACAATAATTCTTCACAGCTACTTCCAAAACAGATATTTCATTCTGAATTGCTTTATCTAAATCTACTTGTTTCTTCCATACCTTTGATTCTACAATCATAAAGGATTGCAATTCAGAGGCTAAATAACCTATTTGTTCTTTAAGTTGTTGTACCTGGAATTCTAGAAAAGCCTCAATAGCCAAATTAATAATACCAAAGATAATTCCAAAAATTTCTCTAGTATGTCTTTTTAGTCCCTTTTTTTTACTTTTAACCATTGTAGATCTGAGGGGTATTGTGCCCAGGGAACCACTGATTTTACTGGGAGCAAAGAATACATAGGTTGTTTGACTAACAATACATAAGGATATGTTATGTTCTTATCTATAACATCTGAGAGCATACAATCAGCAACAGAAGTTACAAATCGATCCTGTAATTGTTGTATTACTATTTTTTTACAAGTAAGAAAGGCATAATTAGCTGGTGCCTGAATTATTCCATGAAATTCATAAGCGACGCCACTACAATTATATGGATCCCCATCAGCTATTACATCAAATTCAGTGCTATTCATTTTATCCACATGTTCTACTCCCTCATATATAAAAACAAGATCATTTAAATATTCCTCTCTATCCTTATAGTAATCATCTATCTTACATCGAGGATCCATCGGTTCCTCAGTATCTGGATAAAGCCAGCAGTAATATAAAGTCAAATTAACTTTAACCGTTTTTACCAATCCTATTTTCCATATATGTTTATGAGTGATATTAAAATCAAAGGCAAAAGGAATTGGTGCAGGTATCTGTTGCATAAGCATAGTAGCCATTGTTATTAATATCATCCCAGAACAACAAGGAAGTATTAAGTTCTAATTTAGACTTATCTATAGTATATACTGATCCTGACCTACATGGTGTTATTTTTACCCAAGGCGGAGGTATACCTGTTAAACATGGAGCTAAGTCAGGCTGTTTGACTCCTTGTGCTATCTTAATTGAATGTGGAATAGAATAAAGTCTCACTGAAAATCCCATAGGCCTATACCCAAAACTTTGTTCTCTATGGTGTCCCATAGTCATACCACGTTTTTTAAATGGTAAGCATCCTGGCAGTGTATCATTTCCTACATTAAAACAGATAGGAGCAGAATAACTAATAAAAGTCACATTAGGTAAAGGTGTATTTGTCATACGCCTCTTTGGCATCTCTGTACTATAAGTTCCCACCATTTTTGTCACATTCCCCAAAACTTTTAACTCAGGTGTGTTCTGTCCCTAACTCACTATATGAATAATCGGAGGACCAGGTATTATTCCCCAAGTCCAATGTCCTTGTTGATCAGCCGCTTGTTGCTTCGCATTTACCAAGCTCGTCCACTTCTTTGTGGCGGATTCCACTATCCCAGGTTGAAGACTCAGCACAAGGTATAAACTCATCATCTTTTTCAGTTGCCATCCCCAGGTTCCGCTTCTCTTCTCTTTCTGTCTCGCCTTCTTCTTCGGTATGGTGTTCTCCGACAGTTCTGATCCTTCTACTTGGGACCCACAGTTCTTCTCCATCATCTGAAACGATAAGAGCATACCCTGGACCCCATACCTTAACTGTCCCTGGACCTGCCCAATTGCGCTCCTCTGTTTTCCATAACACTCCATTCATTTGTTTCTTGCCTTTTGACTGCTCATTTTGTACTTTTGTGCTGTCTGATCTTTTGTTCTCAAATGTACGTTAAAAACGGATGGCTGGTGTCAGCTCATTAGCAGCAAATTGTAAATAATTATATGTGACCTGCTTTATCCAACTTACTTTGAGTTAAACGACCCTTTGGCCATAACACTCCCTTTTCTTGTTTAACAAGGAGTGTTTTTAGGGATCTGTTGGCATGTTCAACAATAGCCTGACCCGTAGGATTATAAGGAATACCTGTCACATGACTTATACCAAATTCATCACAAAAGGACTGAAAACCCTTTGAAGTATAAGAAGGCCCATTATCTATCTTTATTTGGTGAGGCACACCAATAGAAGCAAAACAATGGTATAAGTGAGAGATAACATGTTTCAATGTCTCTCCAGGTTGGAGAGTAGCTACTATAAAATTAGAATGAGTATCTACAGTTACATGAATACACTGTGTTCTCCAATGTGTAACATCCATTTGCCAAATATCATTAGGCCCATTTCCTTTAGGATTTTTGGTAGGATCAACTTTATGTGGAGCAAAAAGAATACATTTCAAACATTTTTTCACTATCTATGAGGCTTGTTGTTTAGAAATACCATAAAGTCTTCTTAATGATCTAGCTGACAGGTGTAAATTATCATGTGCAAGTTGGGCTGATTGTACAGCATTAAGCACCTCACAACTATATAGAGCAGAATCAACAATTTTGTTATCTTCAAATATTGGTCCTCCACCATCTGTATGTGATCTAACATGTAGAATATATATGGGGGATTTTAAAGCAGCTAAAGCCTGCTGAGTTTGATATAATAATTAATACAAAAGGTGGATTTGGCCCATAATCATTACATGCTTGTTTAAGATCTTTTAGTGATTTATAAGGAATAGGTGAATAGGCTCTCTGTGGATCTGTTAAATCCACTGGAAATAGCTCCTTATCCCGCTGTGATATGTCCTCTCCTTCTCCGGCTTGTAAAATTGCTTGAGCCACTTTTGATTTTGGTCTCAAACAAATCCTTGCCTCTGGGTTAATTTCTTTATCTATAAATTTAGTTTCTTTACTTTCTAGTAATAACTTATTAACTTCTTGTAATAAACTTCTAGCTTCTATTAGTTCCTCATTAGTATTCATTTCAGATTCGTTCCTTTCAGATGAGGGTAATGGAGGAGGCGGTGGGAGAGGGGGAGGAAGCAGAGAGATAGAGGCAGAAGCGGTGTGCTGCTGTTGCGGTGGGGGGGGGGGAGGGATACCACATGGTTGGAGCTCATTTGGCTGGAAGGGATACCACATGGTTGGAGCTCATTTTCTGTGGGGCTGCAGGAGCCGACAGCTGTAGCGGCTGTGGGGGAGGGGAAGAAGAAAATATCTGTTCTTCCATCTTTTGTAATTTTTTTATCTGCTCTAATGAAGGATATATCGACTGATAATCAGTTTTTTTTTTCTTTTTTACCTTCATTTTCAATCGTTCTACCTTTCTCCTCTAGATCGCTATTTATAGAGCTTTCTTCTGTTACTAAGTAGGAGACAGAGAGGAAACTCCCTGTAAAACATTTTTCACTAAATTATATAAGAAAATATCAATATCTTTAAAGAAATTTGATTGTTCTTTCTTGTATAAAGCCATCTGAGAGCCTACAATTCCCCAAGTTTTTTTGATTTAATCCAGTGTGTTCTAGCCATGGTGAAGATTTCCATAATTTCTTTACAAATTCTTCACAGATTTTCATATGCACTTGTATTCCCTGTTCTTTAACTAATTTATAAATTTGTCTAGCATATACCTCAGTATCCCCGGGCTTTATTATGGGTACAAACAAAGATAGTCCCATAATTTTTTCTTCCCCGACTTCTTTTCAAAAGAAAAAAGAGGTTTTTTCTCACCCCCTTTTTCAATTAGGAAAGGCTGTGAATTTCTTCCAACACGAGGGAGCTCAAGGCTTTCTCCTGTTCGGGCGCCAATTGTTAAATTCCCCACCTAGGATAAAGAGATGAAGGACACTAATTAGTGAGATTTACCTCCTAAGGTCTTCAAACAGGCACTAGGTATTAACAGTACCCAATTTAAAACTATATTATAAAGCAGTGGTCATCAAAAACATTTGGTACTGGCTAAGAAACAGAGTAGTTGATTAATAAAATAGGTTAGGTTCACAGGACAAAATAGCCAATGACTATAGTAATCTAGTATTTGACAAACCCAAAGATCCCAGCTTTTGGGATAAGAACTCATTATTTTACAAAAACTGCTGGGAAAATTGGAAACTAATATGGCAGAAACTAGGCATTGACCCACATCTAACACTGTATATACCAAGATAAGGTCGAAATGGGTTCATGATTTAAACATAAAGAATGATATTATAAACAAATTAGAACATAGGATAGTTTACCTGAGAGGAAGGAATTTGTGTCCAAAGAAGAACTGGAACTCTTAATTTAACACCAGATAGATAATTTTGATTATATTAAGTTAAAAAGGTTTTGTACAAACAAAACTAATGCAGACAAAATTAGAAGGAAAGCAATAAATTGTGAAAACTTTTTTTATATTCAAAGGTTCTGATAAATATCTCATTTCTAAAATATATAGAGAATTAGCTCAAATTTATAAGAATTCAAACCATTCTTCAATTGACAAATGGTCAAAGGATATGAACAGTTTTCAGATGAACAAATTGAAATTATTTCTAGTTATTAAAAAGTGCTCCAAATCACTATTGATCAGAGAAATGCAAATTAAGACAACTCTGAAATACCACTACACACCTGTTAGATTGGCTAAAATGACAGGAAAAGATAATGATGAATGTTGGAGGGGATGTGGGAAAATTGGGACACTGATTCATTGTTGGTAGAACTGTGAATGGATCCAACCATTCTGGAGAGCAATTTAAAACTATGCTCAAAAAGTTATCAAATTGTGCAGTGTTAACTTGTCAAGTATTTCAACATTATTAACATGTAGTGGACTTCCTGCCATCTAGGGGAGGGGAGGGGACTGGGGGTAAAATTTGTAATGGAAAGCTTTGTAAGATCAATGCTGGGGAACTACCCATACATATGTTATACAAATAAAAAGCTTTAATTTAAAAAAAAAAATTGTGCAGTGTTTCTATTGGGCTTATATTCCGAAGAGATCTTAAAGGAGGGAAAGGGACCCACATGTGCAAAAATATTTCTGGCAGCCCTTTTTGTAGTGGCAAGAAACTGGAAACTTGAGTGGATGCCCATCAACTGGAGAATGGCTAAATAAATTATGGTATATGAATGTTATGGAATATTAATGTTCTGTAAGAAACGATCAACAGGACGATTTCAGAGAGGCCTGGAGAGACATGAACTGATGCTAAGTGAAATGAGCAGAACCAGGAGATCATTATACATGGCAACAACAAGACTATACGATGATCATTTCTGATGGACATGGCTCTCTTCAACAATGAGGTGATTCAAACCAGTTCCAATTGTTCAGTGAAGAAGAGAACCATCTACACCCAAAGAAAGGCCTGTGGGAACTGAGTGTGTACCACAGCATAGCATTTTCACGCCTTATGTTGATGTTTACTTGAATTTTGTTTTCCCTCTCAGATATTTTTTTTTCTTTTTAGATCTGACTTTTCTTGTGCAGCAAGATATGTATACATATATTGGATTTATCATATATTTTAACATATTTAACAAGTATTAAACTACCTGCCATCTAGGGGAAGAGGGGAGGAGAAGGAGGGAAAATTTGGAACAGAAAGTTTTGCAAGGATCAATGTTGAAAAATTACCCATGCATATGTTTTATGAATAAAAATCTTCATAAAAAGATGACTTGATATTCTACATTTTGTTGTGACCCGATAAGTCAAAGTTTTTAGTATAGTCAGTGAAGCAGAAGAAGTTGTTTTTCTGGAATACCCTTGCTTTCTCCATAATCCAGCAAATGTTCAAAAACCAGCCTGCTGTTAGAAATTCTAGTTCACATATTGCTGACACATAGCTTGCAGAATTTTAAATAACCTTGATGACAGGTGAAATAAACACAATTGTTCAATAATTTGAATATTCCTTTGCATTACTATTGGGATATAAATCAATCTTTTCCAATCC
Organism: Myrmecobius fasciatus; assembly: GCA_023553655.1. Classification (NCBI taxonomy): domain Eukaryota; kingdom Metazoa; phylum Chordata; class Mammalia; order Dasyuromorphia; family Myrmecobiidae; genus Myrmecobius; species Myrmecobius fasciatus. Next base: position 8,702 of record JAJPUD010012901.1, read on the forward strand.
AATGGCCACTCTTGTGTTTTCCAAATTTTCTGTCATATTAAGTATAAGTCTAACAGAATAATCTTTTAGGATTTTAAGTAGCTCAGCTGGAATTCCATCACTTTCACTTAATTTTATTATTAGCAACATTTCCTAACATCAACTTGACTTAATTCTCCAGAATGTTTGAATCTAGATCAGTATACACACCATCATAATTATTGGTGATGTTAAGATCTTTCTTTTGTGTATTCTTGCCATTTCTTCTGCTTCTATTAAATTACTAATATTATTGACTTTCATCATGCCCATTTTTGCATGAAATTTTACATATCAAATTTTCTTGAAGATATTATTTTCCCCATTTGATTGTCTTCTTCTATTTCTTTGCATTACCCATTTAAGAAATCTTATTTCTCCTTGCTATTCTTTGAAATTCTGCATTCAGTTGGATATATCTTTCCTTCCTTTTTAAAATCTTTTCCTTTCCTTTCCTGATGTTTGTGAAGCTTTATTAGAGAGCCATTTTGCTTTCTTGCTTCTCTTTTTTTTGAATTTTTTTTTGTTACTGCCTCCTGCACAATATTGTAAACCTCTGTTCATAGTTCAAATGCCTTAACTCCATTTCACACCTCCACTTTGTAAAGAATGTTATTTAGATCATAACTCTATGGTGTGCTGCTTTTTCCTACTTTCTTCAATTTCAGTCTGAATTTTGCACTAGGAAGCTCATGATCTGAGCCAGTGTGAGTTCCAGGCCTTGTTTTAACTGAATGCATGTTTTGAAAAGTATATAACCAGTTTGATTGCTATATTGACTATCTGATGATATCCATATGTAGTGTTGCCTTTTGGGTTGTTGTAAAAGTATTTGTCATAAGCAATGAGTTATCATGACACAACTCTGTTAGTCTCTACCATGCTTCATTTTGTACTCAAAGGCCAAACTTACCTGTTATTCCAATTATCTTTTGATTTCTTACTTTAGTATTCTTTTTTTTTAATAAAGCTTTTTATTTGCAAAACATATGAGTGACTTTTCAACATTGACCTTTGCAAAAAAAAAAACTTTTTTTTCCAAAGCTTTTCCTTTCCCTCCCCCCGCCCCCACCCCTAGATGACAGGCAATCTAATATATGCTAGATAGGATAAATTATATGACAAATACAATACATGTATACATATCTATACAGTTATCTTACTGCACAAGAAACATCAGATCTAGAAAGAGAAGAAGGAAAAAAAAACAACCTAAGAAGGAAAACAGAATGCATGGAAATATTCACAGAAAGTGTTAAAATGCTGTGTTGTGGTTCACTCTCAGTTCCCACAGGCCTCTCTCTGGATGTATATGACTATCTTCATCGCAGCACAACTGGTTTGAATCACATCATTGTTGAAGAGAACCATGTCCATCAAAATTGATCATCGTATAGTCTTGTTGCTGTGTATAATGTTCTCCTGGTTCTGCTGATTTCACTCAGCATCAGTTCATGCAAGTCTCTCCAATCCTCTCTGAAATCCTCCTGTTGGTCATTTCTTACAGAACAATAGTATTCCATAACATTCATATACCATAATTTATTCAGCCATTCTCCAATTGATGGGCATCTTTTCAATTTCCAGTTTCTTGCCACTACAAAAAGGGCTGCCACAAACATTTTTGCACATGTGGGTCCCTTTCCCTCCTTAAAAATCTCTTTGGGATATAGGCCCAGTAGAAACACTGCTGGGTCAAAGGGTATGCACTGTTTGATAACTCTTTGAGCATAGCTCCAAATTGCTCTCCAGAATGGTTGGATCCGTTCACAGTTCCACCAACAATGTATCAGTGTCCCAGTTTTCCCACATCCCCTCCAACAGCTATCATTATCATTTCCTGTCATTTTAGCCAATCTGACAGGTGTGTAGTGGTATCTCAGAGTTGTCTTAATTTGCATTTCTCTGATCAATAGTGACTTGGAGCACCTTTTCATGTGACCGGAAATAGTTTCAATTTCTTCGTCTGAAAATTGTCTGTTCATATCTTTTGACCATTTGTCAATTGGAGAATGGCTTGAATTCTTATATATTTGAGTCAATTCTCTATATATTTTAGAAATGAGGCCTTTATCAGAACCTTTGGATGTAAAAATATTTTCCCAGTTTACTGCTACCCTTCTAATCTTGTCTGCATTCATTTTGTTTGTACAAAAACTTTTCAACTTGATATAGTCAAACTTACCTATTTTGTGATTAATGATGACCTCTAGTTCTTCTTTGGTCACAAATTCCTTCCCCCTCCACAGGTCTGAGAGGTAAACCATCCTACATTGTTCTAATTTGTTTATAATATCATTCTTTATGCCTAGATCATGAATCCATTTTGACCTTATCTTGGTATATGGTGTTAGGTGTGGGTCAATGCCTAATTTCTTCCAGACTAGTTTCCAATTATCCCAGCAGTTTTTGTCAAATAGTGAGTTTTTATCCCAAAAACTGGGGTCTTTGGGTTTATCGAACACTAGATTACAATTGTCATTGAGTATTTTGTTCTGTGAACCCAACCTATTCCACTGATCCACTACTCTATTTCTTATCCAGTACCAAATGGTTTTGGTGACCACTGCTTTATAATATAGTTTTAGATCTGGTGCAGCTAGGCCACCCTCATTTGCATTTTTTTTCATTAATTCCCTTGAAATTCTTGACCTTTTGTTTTTCCAGATGAATTTTGTCGTTATTTTTTCTAGTTCAGTTAAATAATCTCTTGGGAGTTTGATTGGTATAGCACTAAATAGATAGATTAGTTTAGGTAGTATTGCCATCTTTATTATATTCGCTCGACCTATCCAAGAGCACTTGATGTTTTTCCAATTGTTTAGATCTGACTTTATTTGTGTGGAGAGTGTTTTGTAGTTTTGCTCATATAGATCCTGACTTTCCCTTGGCAGATA
>JAJPUD010012901.1:21616-41774 GCA_023553655.1 Myrmecobius fasciatus
TTTTTCAGTTTATCATATCATAAGATTCATAAAATCACAATAAACATATAATAATAATCATAAAATCACAGTAATCATATGATAATAATCATAAAATCACAGTAATCATATCATAATCATAATGTAATAATTGATTCATAAAATCAACCCTCATTCTATAAGTATCTATAACATAAATATAGTTCTCAAGAGTTATTTTTTCTTGTTACCTTTTTATGTTTCTCTTGTGTTCTGTGTTTGTAGATCAAATTTTTTGTTCAGTTCTGGTCTTTTCAGTAGAAATAGGTGAAATTCTCCTATATCATTGAAAGACCATCTTCTTCCCTGGAAGATAATGCTCATTCTAGCTGGGTAACTTATTCTTGGCTGTAATCCAAGTTCCTTTGCCCTTCGGAATATCTGATTCCAGGCCCTTTGATCCTTCAAAGTAGAAGCTGCTAGGTCCTGTGTGATCCTAATTGTAGCTCCCCAATATTTGAATTGTTTCTTTCTGGCTTCTTGTAATATCTTTTCCTTGGTATGATAGTTCTGGAATTTAGCCATGATATTTCTGGGGGACTTAATTTTTGGGTTTCTTTCAGGAGGTGATGGGTGGATTGTTTCAAGGAGTATTTTGCCTTCTGGGTGTAAAATATCAGGGCAGTTTTCTTTTATGATTTCCTGGAATATAGTGTCCAGGTTCTTTTTTTCATCATGGTTTTCAGGAAGCCCTATAATCCTTAGATTGTCTCTCCTAGATCTATTTTCCAGGTCAGTTGTTTTTCCTAGGAGATATTTCATGTTTTTCTCTATCTTTTCATTTTTTTGTTTTTGTTCAACTGATTCTTGAAGTCTTGATGAGTCATTAATTTCCAATTGTTCGATTCTAATTTTTAATGTCTTATTTTCTTCAGTTACTGTTTTTAGTTCCTTTTGCAATTGACCAATTACATTTTTTTGTTCACTGCATTCTTCTTCCATTTTTTCTATTTTATTTTGCAGTGATCTCATTTCGTTTCCCCATGTTTCTTCTAACTCTCTTTTAAGATTTTTTATGCAATCTTCAAAGAAAGCCTTGTGACATGGAGACCAATTTATGTCTCTCTTTGGGGCTTTTTCTGGAGTTGCTTTACCTTTAGGGACCTCAGGATTTGAGGTCTGTTCTTCCCTCTCTCCATAAAAGTTGTCTATGGTGAGAGCTCTTTTTGGTTTTTTGTTCATTTTTTTTTAAAGGTGTGAGGTCTGTTTAGGGCAAAGGTGGGACAGCTGCTTTAATTTGCCCTGGGGCAGTTCTGCTGATTGAGTTATTTCAGGAACTGGGCAGTTCTGCTGATTGAATTATGTCAGGGGCTGGGCAGCTCCGCTGATTGAATTATTTCTGATGCTTATCAGACCTGTTGTTTGATTGATTGCTTTAAGGTGCTGTGTAATGGCAGCTAGTTACGATGCTCATCAGGGGTTCAGGGGTTCACAATCTATCCCCCTCAAAAGGCAGACCCTCCAAACCACCTGTTTTGAGGTTCTTCCAGAGTATCTTCTTCTAGAATCGTGTTGTTCTCCGGATATTGTGGATTTTTTTGCTTCAGAATCAGTCTAGAGGCTTCATATTTTGTTGGTTTGAGGGGAGGTTAGAGGAGGTTACAGAGAATCCTGTCTGATCTCCGCCACCATGGCCCTTACTTTAGTATTCTAATCCATTATAATGAATGTGACATCTTTTTTATGTTATTTCTAGAAAATAGTGTAGGTCTTCTTTAGAACTGATCAATTTTAATCTCTTAAACATCAGTGATTGGACTATAGACTTGTATTATTGTGATTTATGTCAAGAAAATCCCATGGACAATAAAATTATAAAATAGATGATATTGGAAGATAAGCCTCTCAGGTAGAAAGGCTGTCCAAATAAATGATGTGTTTGAATCTAAACCAAGCCATTTCATATCAGTACTATATGTAGCCTTTTCTGAATGATCTAAATATGTATGAATCTAAATTTAAAGTATAGTTCAGGCTTGGGATGATACTGAAGGTTTTGAATGCCTTGGAATGAATTTCCCTTCTACCGTTTTTTTTGCATCCCAATGAGCTGACCATAAATTTCTTTCTTAACCCTTTGTATTAGGAGCCAACAATCAAGGCTTTCTCTAGGAAAAGGTATTGTTCCCTGCCCACTTGTTATCAGGAAAATGGGGGTTCTGTGACTTACTTTCCCTACTCACAAAGTGCCTATTCTAACAAAATATTTTTGTCAGTATTTAAATGTTTGTTGAAGCCAAAATGTGACCCAATGTACTGCTAAAATCTCACTGTATCAGCCCATACATGTATGATTGTGTGGCCTTGGCGAAAATCTAAAGAGATTTGAGGATTTATCTACCTGTTCGACATGCTGAGGTAGTCGAGACAAGGCAGGCCTTGGAAGCACATTGGATATTCGAGATAGATAAGAAGTAGTGAGTTTGTCAGGATGATTCCTAGGTTTTGAGCTTATGAGACTGAATGGATAGTGTTGTGATAGGGAGAGGAAAAGATAATGAGTTTCATTTTGGATATTTTGAGTTTAAGATGTCTACTGGATATCCAATTAAAGAGGTCTTAAAGATAGCTGCAGAAGAAAGATTGGAGGTCAGTAGAGAGATTAGGACAGTAAAGGTAGATTTGAGAGTCATCAGTAGAGAAATCGTTATTAAGTCCATGGGAGCTGGTGGGTTCATCAAATAAATTACTAGTGAGGCAGAAAAGGGTCCAGGACAGAACCCTGAGGGTACCTCTGGTTAGTGGATGTGATATGGATGAGGATCTAGCCAAGGAGCAATCAAATAGGTAGTATGAGAATTAGGAGAAAGTAGTGTCTCAAAAATCTATACAGAGTAACAAGGAGAGAGTGATCAAGAGCATTAAAGACTGCAGAGAGAAAAAAGGGCCATTGGATTTGGCAACTAAGAGATCATTGGTGACTTTGGAAAGAACAGTTTCAGTGGAATGATTAGATCAAAAACCAGACTGAAAGCGGTTAAGAGTGAGAGAAAAGAAAGTGGACAACATTTTTAAAGAATTTTGCCATGAAGACTAAAAGAGGTATAGGATAATTGTAGAGATAGAAGGATTAAGAGAGATTTTTCAGGATCAGGGAGACATGAACATGTTTATACATAGGGAATAAACCAGTAGACAGGGAGAGATTAAAAATCATTGATAAGAGTGGGGAAGAGGAGGGGCACAGTCTGTTGGAGTAGATGGGATGGAATAGGATCACTTGAATAAGTAGAGTTAGTTTGGTGAGGAGTAAGGTTACCTCATGTGAAACAAGGGTGAAGGAGGAGACTGGCAGAATTTACCTAAGTGGTAAGAGATAAGGGACTAGGGAGCCCATGGCAAATGGATTGATGTTTTTCTATAATGTATGAGGCAAGACTAATGCCTAATGCCTAATGTCAGATGTGACATTAAGAGGAGAGAGAATCGTGAGAGATAAGAAGGTTTGGAAGAACCATTGTGAATAATGGGATAGTAAGTGGGTAAGAGTAGATTTCTTAACAATTGAGGTTGGGTAGCTGAGGCTGAGTAGTTGGATGATTTGTTTTTTCTAGCTTCATTAAGTACTATGTGTTTGAGATCAAAACTGGCAAATGAAGAGAGTGATCCAAGCCTTGGATTTGGCAGGGCATAATCAGTGAAATAAGGGGATGAAAGACTCAAGAGAAGATGATAATGTAGAGTTTAATTGGTTCACCATGGGATCAAATTGAGGAAAAGTAGAGAAAATGGCCAGTTCAGGGAAAATGGCCTGCAAGATAATTGAAAGATTAAGAGTTTGGAGGCCTCGTTGTGGACTAAGAATATAGTTTTTAAGGAGAGGCAGAGGGAAAGATGAAAAGTCAATAGATTTCTGGTAGAATTGAGGATTTCAGAATCTTTAAATGTGGTGGTATATTTGTAGATGATGGAAAGATTGAGAGTATTTCTATTTGTGTGTTTTGGTTAAAGTAGATTGGAGGAGTAGCTCATGAGAGGTCAGTAAACTGGGGTAATGAATGATTAGAATGTTTGAGTGTCAATAGGCATTCTGAAGTCCCTTACTATGAGGACAGAAATTTGAGGAGAGAAAAATTTTGAATCATGTACCAAATTCATTGAGGAAGGAAGGAGAGTAGTCTGGAGGCCTGTGGACACAGCTATCAGGATTTTGTGGTAGATATAAATAACATGAACCTCGAAAAGAAAAGGATATTACTTAGTGATGGCAGTAGGGGGAGCAAGGAACTCCTCTCTTCATAGCTTCATTAGTAGTGTTAGGTATTATTCGTACATATGACTACAACTCATGAACATTTCAGACTTTGGACTTCAAATTATCTTGTCTACAAAATGATTATTTTGAAGTAGACTGTCTCTAAAATTCCTCTTGGTTTTAACATGATTCTCAGGATGGTATTTGACAGAAAAGTAGCTATTCAGTTTTCTTTATGAATTAACTTTCATCATGTTCTCATTGACTAACATGGATATCTATTGTGGTCTTTTGGGGGTATATTTACTGTACTTTCTGCTCTAGGCTGAGAATCAACTCCATGTGGAGTCAGTCTCTTGGATTCCTGTATTGCATGATCTCTATATCCTTTGTTTCCATCTCCAAACACATCTAGTCATGTCATCAGACTTTGAAAACTCTATTGTTCAATTTTTCAGTCATATCTGACTGTTGATCCAATTATTTATTTAATATTTTATTTCCCCCCAATTACATGTAAAAACAATTTTAACATCCATTTAAATTTTTTTTGAATTCCAAATTCTTTTTTTTGAGTTTCAAATTCCCTCATTTTTCAATTCTTTGTCACCATTAACAGAGCTGCTACAAGTATTTTTGTATATGCTGTCCTTTTACTTTCTGTTGTTTATCTTTTTGGGATACAGACATAAAAGTGGTATTGCTTGGTCAAAGGGTATGCATGGGTGTAAAGCTCTGTAGACATAGTTCTAAATTTCTCTTCAGAATGGTATGCCATTTCACCAACAGTGCATTAATGTCTCAGTTTTCCCATATGCCCTCCAACATTTGTCATGTTAGCCAATTTGATAGAGGTTACAGTGCAGAGTTGGTTTTATTTTGCATTTTTCTAATCAATACTGATTACTTTTTTCATATGACTATAAATAACTTTGATTACTTTGAAAACTGCCTGCTTGTTAAAAGAATTTCATGAACTGATGCTGTGTGAAGTGAGCAGAAACAAGAGAATATTGTACACAGTAATAGCAAGATTTATCTGATGATCACCTATGAAACACTTAGCTATTTTCAGCAATGTGGTGATTCTAAACGTGACTGATCTGGAAATGTGTTTAAAATGATTGTATATATATATAATCTATATTAGATTAGTTACTATCTTGGGGAAGAGGGAGGTAAGGGAAAGAGAGAAGAAAAAATTGAAACTCAAAATCTTACAAAAATGAATGTTGAAAACTATCTTTACATATAATTGAAAAAATAAAATATTATTTTAAACTGGAAAAAAACTGCCTGCTCATATTCTTTGACCATTTAGCAATTGAGTAATGGCTCATTTTTATAAAATTTACTCAGTTCTCTATATATTTGAGAAGTAAGGTCTTTATTATAGAAACTTGCAGTAAATGTTTCCTCACAGTGATGTTTACTATGTTTACTCTCCATCCTATTTTCCTCTTGTTTAATTAATAATGAATAATTTCCCCTCTCCTTTCACCTTGTCAGTTCCCAAAAGTATTTTGCTTTTGGCTTTTGTCTCCCTTAATCTGCCCTTCCTTCTATCATCATCCAGTTTTTTATCCCCTTCTCCCATTTTCCTATATACTGAGTTAGTTTCTATACCCAACTATTTTATTCCCTCTTTTGAGCCATGAGATTAAGTTTTTAGAGCTCCTTTCTCACTACCCTCATTTTCACTTTCATTGTAAAAGCTTTTACGTCAAACAATTTACCCCATTCCACCTCTGTCTTTCCCCTTCTCTTAGTACATTCTTCTTTTGCACTCCCTAATTTAATTTTTAAGGTAATTATCCCATCATATTCAACTCATACCTGTGCCCTCTATCTCCTTCAAACTGCCCTAATAATGAAAAATATTTTAGGAGCTACAAGTGTCATTTTCTTGTTGAATCCCCTGATTTCTCTTTATGTTTCTCTTTTTTTTAAGGCAGTTGAAATTAAGTGACTCACCAAGAGCCACATAGCTAGACCTAAGTTCACTGCCAGGGCTCTATCCAGTGAGCCACCTAGCTGGCTACCCCTGACCCTTTATCTTTTTATTCTTCTCTTGATCTTGTATTTGAAAGTCAGATTTTCTATCCAGCTTTGGTTTTTCCATCAGGAATCCTTAAAAGTCTTCTATTTCTAATAGTTTAATAGTCCTCTATTCCATTTTTCCTCTGAAGGATTATATTCAGTTTTGCTGGATAAGTGATTCTTAGTTGTAATCTCTTTTGCTGTCTGGGATATCATATTCAAAGCCCTCTACTCCTTTAATGTAGAAATTACTAAATATTGTATTATACTGACTGTAGCTCCTCAATATTATTTCTTTCTGGCTACATGCAATCTTTTCTCCTTGACCTGGAACTCTGAAATTTGGCTCTAAAATTCCTGGGAGTTTTCATTTTAGAATCTCAAGGGGTGATTAAGTGGAATTCTTTCAATTTCTCTTTTACCCTCTGGTTTTAGATTATTAGGGCAGTTTTTTTAATTTTTAATTTTTTATGGAAGTTTTTTTTTTATTTTCAAAGCATGCATGAATAATTTTCAACATTCATCCTTGCAAAAACCTTGTGTTCCAAATTTTTCCCTCCCTTTCCTCCCACATCCTTTCCTAGCTGGCAAGTAATCCAATATATGTTAAACATGTGCAATTCTTCTATACATGTTTCCACAGTTATCATTCTGCACAAGAAAAATCAAATCAAAAAGGAAAAAAATAAGAAAAACAAAATGTAAACAACAAAAAAAGTAAAAATACTGTGTTGTAATTCACACTCAATCCCCACAGTCCTCTCTCTGGAGGCAGATGGCTCTCTCCATCACAAGACCATTGGAACTGGCCTGAATCACCTCATTGTTGAAAAAAGCCACATCTGTCAGAATTGATCATTGTATAATCCTCCTGTTGTGGTGTACAATGTTCTCTAGGTTCTACTCCCTTCACTTAGCATTAGTTCATATAAGTCTCTCCAGGCCTTTCTGGGATCATTCTGCTGACCATTTCTTATAGAACAATAATATTCCATTATAGTCATATACCATAACTTATTCAGCCATTTCCCAACTGATGGGCATCCACTCAGTTTCCAGTTCCTTGCCACTGCAAAAAAAAAAAAAAAAAAAAAAAAAAAAAAGAGCTGCCACTGCAAAAAAAGGGCTACTAACAAACATTTTTTCCCATTTGGGTCCTATTTCCTCCTTTATGATCTCAAAAAAGAGATCATAAAGGAGGAAATAGGACCCAAATGGGCAAAAATGTTTTATAGCCTTTTGTTTCTAAAGTATTATTTCTTCATTATTTGTTTGTGTGTGTGTGTGTGTCTCCTTTACCAATCTTTTTTCATGATTTTCTTACATCATTCATTTCTCTTCCCACTTTTTCCTGTACTTCTCTTATGTGACTTAAAAAATTCTTCTCTGAATTCTTCCATGGCCTAAAGCTAATTCTTTTTTTTTTTTTTGAAGGCTTTGGACATTTCAGTTTTGACTTTGTTTTCATCTTTTGAGTTGTTGTGTTGATCTTACCTGTCACCATAATAACTTTCTATAATCCTGATCTTTTTCTGCTATTTGCTTATTTTTTCCAGCTTAATTCTTGATAGCTAACTCTGTGCCAAAGTACAGCTCTGCTTCCTGAGTTAAGGGAACACTATGCTGGATCCATGCATGGGCAATGCAACAGAGTCTTGTCCCCTGCCAGCAAAGGGACCCCTCAAGTTACCTTCTGCTCAGTTGTCTCACCTTCTTACTATCTTTGTGCTGAGAGGTTGGGAAACCACCACTGCTGCCACTGTGTTTTGCTGGTGTGAAACTTTTGCTGGACTGTGCTCCATTCTCCCTTTGGTGTAACAACTTTCTTGCCAACTTTTTAAGTTGTCTTGGGTTGGAAAATTATTTTACCCTGTCCTTTTGTAAGTTCTGTTGCTCTTGAATTTATTTGGAGGCATTATTTAATGTTGTATTTGGGCTTAAGGGGGGAGGGGCTGAGGAAAGATTAACCTTTTCTCAACCATTTTGTCTCACCTTGTCCCATTTGGGTTTTTTTTTTTTTGGCAAAGATACTGGAGTGGTTTGCCATTTCCTTCTCCAGCTCCTTTTTACAGATGAGGAAGTGGGGAGGAGGGTTAAGTGACTTGGCCAGGATTCCTAATAAGTATCTGAGGCCAGATTTGAACTCAGGAATATGTATCTTCCTGACTCTGAGCTTGTAATGGCAGAGAAACTGAGGCAGGATAGAGATTAGAGATTTTTAATAGTTAATTGATGGAGAGATAAGAGTACTCAGTTGAATTGGACTATTGTCTTAATCAGCAGGGAGTGAGGGGCTCCAGGGACTCTTATAGGGCTTTGGTGCTTGGGAAAACAAAGGCAAAGAAAGGGGAAAGGACCATAAATTCAGTTCTGATAGGTTGGGGGTATGGAGGAAGGATCATAAATTCTGATTAGGAGCTAGGAGACACTGAGTTTGAGACCAGAAAGATATGTCCAAACATTTAAGATAAGCCATCTGGAGTTTTATGACTCTTTGGAATGCTAGTGGCCATAACTGCAGCCCTAATGATCTCAGTCCTAATGGCCAGGAAGGGGGACCAGGAAGGAGAATGCCATTAGGGAGAACAATTCAGGGAAATTGAGACAGGAGAACTATGACACAACATTCCATACTCTCTCCTGAATATTCAGATCATTAAATCACCTTCCCCCAGATACCTGGAAGGCCTCAGCACCATAATTTTAGCCAACCCTACCAGGATCAGATAAACCAAAATAAAACTAGAAAAGGTGCAAGGACTCTACAATGAGAGCAAATTTCTCCTTGATAACCCCAGAACTGTTAACAGCCTTCCATACACTTAGTCAGATCATCAAGGCAGGCAAAACCATGAACTCAGAGGTCTGATAACCAAACTGGAATGTCCTTGGGGGATGCTGAAATGCTAATTAAGGAACTGGGGTTACAGGACTGGAGAAGTGGATCAGAGAGACTGCCAGTAGTCAGAAAATGGTCCCAGAAACTGAGTCTGCCAGCGCAATTCCAACAGAATAAGGGGGTTCAAAATTAAAGCAGAACCAGCAATCACAGTTCAGTTGGGGTTTAAATAATAAACCAAACAGGAAGTAAAAATGAAAAAAAAAAACAACTGCTGGAAGGGCTTCCAATTTAAATTGGTGGGTTGGGGGTGATACAAAAGTGCCTGAGGCCAAGTGAACAGAAACTAGGGACACTAAGGGTTCTCATTTTTTCAAGTACTTTTGGGAAAAATCCACTAGCTTTCTTGGTTCCTTATCTTTTATCTTTCCCTTTTGTTTTTACCAAAAGAATCATCCAAGGAGCAGTAAATAGGGCTCTAGTTGTCAAGTCCACCTCACATTCAAGTCCTGAAAGTAAATTAAAGTTCCTATACATGACAGACTAGTATAGTAGGGGTTTTCTACTCTGGAAGTAAAGATCCCTCAAACAATTACATATTCTGAAGGGAACATTGTGATCAATTAGATAATTGGAAATACAAACTATCCATTATAGCAACAGTTACCCAAAATTTTAACCCAACATTTTTCACCCCTAAATCCAAAATACAGCAATAGGGGACCCAGTTAGGATTTTACAGTAATATACAGTAATAGGGGACCCAGTCAGAGTTTAACAGTCATGCATCAACTACTTTCAATTCCCCCCAAATCCATTTGGTGCAAAATCCATTAGGGGTAGGGGCAAGGTCTCTAAAACTGCTTCTTGCTGAGAGTGGTTGAAGAGCTGTGATCCAATTCCAGAGAGGGGGGTGGGTGTGGGTGTGGTGAAAGCAGCCAGTGTGCTGATGCAGGTCCCAAAAGCAGGTATCAATATAGTTTTAACAACCAAAATCTAGAACAGAAAACAAATCTAACAAATAAAGGTTAGAACAATCTGAAATAGAAAGACTGGTTCACAAGGACTACTACAAAATGTGGAGAAGCCAGTATAGATTGGCCAGCAGCTTCCCATGTGAGGGGACAAATTTGTCTCACAGGACAAACTGCTGTCAGCTGTAGTCCCCATAAACAAAATACCAATTAGGTCTCTCAGACAACTGTGCCAATTGTCCTCTCATTATTTAGAAATCTTTACATATAACCAGATTGGAAACAGCAAGGTATGACATAATTGAATTGCATTAATGGTTTCTATTGACTATTTGCTCTGATCATAGAAATTAGCTGTAGGAGGGAAAAAACAGGGACATGACTATAATATAATATAGTCAAAACTGATTCTTCAGCTCATACAGGAAAAGTATAAAGTAGCCTTAACTCAGTTTTACTCCAGGTAAAGTCCCAGTAACTTTCAGAAGGTGGAACTTTAAAACTCCCAAATAATAGTAGCTACAGGTCCAAGAAATTTTATCTCCAATAACAAATCACATTAATCAAAGTTTCAGATGAATCCTAAACAGATATATATTGATAACAGTAAGAGATTTGTTCACAGAAAGTTCACAGCTTATCATTCATATCTAAGTAGATGTTTCATAAGGTGAATGTTATACAAATCATTTTGCTCCTAAAAATGCCTAATACATAGAAAAATCCTAAATTGCCTATTGTCCACAACAAAGGAACAAAGGCAAAACCAATTATTCTCAGACTCTTTTTTTAATAAAGCTTTTTATTTACAAAACATGAGTGACCTTTCAACATTGACCTTTGCAAAAACTTTTTTTCCCCAAGCTTTTCCCCTCCTTCCCTCCACCCCCCACCCCTAGATGACAGGTAATCTAATACATGCTAAATAGGATAAATTATATGACAAATACATGTATACATATCTATACAGTTATCTTACTGCACAAGAAACATCAGATCTAGAAAGAGAAGAAGGAAAAAACAACCTAAGAAGGAAAACAAAATGCATGGAAATATTCACAGAAAGCGTTAAAATGCTGTGTGGTGGTTCACTCTCAGTTCCCACAGGCCTCTCTCTGGATTTATATGACTATCTTCATCGCAGAACAACTGGTTTCAATCACATCATTGTTGAAGAGAACCATGTCCATCAAAATTGATCATCGTATAGTCTTGTTTCTGTGTATAATGTTCTCCTGGTTCTGCTGATTTCACTCAGCATCAGTTCATGTAAGTCTCTCCAATCCTCCTCAAAGACTCTTTAAATAATGGACACAACTTCAATATTATGAATCATTCTGAGTCATACAGTCAATTAAAACTCATACAGAATATCCTAATTCCACATTTCTTCATTCTTAAAAAATATCAATTAAACCTTTGGAAATAATCCTACAAAATTATAGATCACATTTGTTATCATTTTCCTTAAACAATGAGACCATCATGACATGGTTCTCTTCAACAGTGAGATGTTTCAAACCAGTTCCAATTGTTCATTGATGAAGAAATCTATATACACCCAGGGAGAGGCCTGTGGCATGTGAGTGTGGACCATAACATAGCATCTTCATGCTTTCTGTTAATGTTTGCTTGCACTTTGTTTTCCTTCTCAGTTTTTTTTTTGTAGATAACTGTATAAATATGTATACATATATTTGATTCATCATATATTTTAATAATTAACATGTATTAAACTACCTGCCATCTAGGGAAGGGGGTGGGGGAAAGGAGAGAAAAATTTGTAACAGAAGGCTTTGTAGGGATCAATGTTGAAAAATTACCCATGCATATGTTTTGCAAATAAAAAGCTTTAATAAAAAAAATGAAACCATCATGCACCTAAATAAACAAATATTCAGTCAAGTAACACCATGTAAAAGTAAGCTGTCCCTTTAAATAATAAAATGCTCTCTGTAGCAGATAGCCAGCTAAGTTTATTGCCATATCTAAAGAAGCAGTGGAAGGCGGGGGGGGGGGGGGGGGAGGGAGGGTGGGAAGGGGAGGAAGAAAGGGAGGAAGATGAGTTAAATTTTCACTTTTGAAGTCAAAAGATACCTTCCTGTTTCTCCCTCCCCACTAAACTTTTTTTCTTTAATTAACTTTGAGAGTGCCAAATCCTTCTCAGGACTTAGCCTGTGTAAAAATGCAAGTATCAAAACATGGTAAGAAGAAATAGTGTAACACCAGAGAAAGTTTAATGGAATCTTTGTCAAATCAAACGTTTATCTCCTTCCTTTCTATGATGTTGCCAATTAGTTTCTTTGAGCGTATCTCATTTCATTTTAATGCTATCGGTACAAAAAGCTTTTCTTTGGGATCGAATAGTACATATTACACATTTGCATATTGTTAAAGCAAAAAGTAAGTGTAAAAACCCAAAAAGAAATCTACGCTACACAGCAATGCTTCCAATCCATTCAACATGACATTCTCTGCCAGAATTTCAGTTAATCCTAACTCTTGCTTTTGCTACCTCTTCATTGAATGAGTTCTGTTATCCGACGTTTGTTGTTTTTCCTAAGACATTTTTAAACTTATTTGCTAATGGCATTTCTCATTGTTAAAAAATTTTCAACTTCATTGTATACTCTTACATAACAAATACATGAAAGATTCCAATGCGTAGTAACTATCCTGAAGAAATAGAATAACAGCAGAGAAAGCTTCAATGGATTCTTTCTCTAATTAAATGTTTCTCTTCTTTCTTCTTCATTGCCAATAAGTTGCTTTGAGGGCATCTCATTTCATTTAAATGCCATTGGTATGAAAACTTTCCTTTGGGATAGAATAATACATATTGAAGATTTGCATTTTGTTAATGCAGAACACAAGTGTAAAAACCCAAAAAGCAATCTGTTCTAGACAACAATGCTTCCAATCCATTCAATATGATATTCTCAGCCAGAATTTCATTTAATCCTAACTCTTGCTTTTGCTACATCTTCATGGCATTAGTTCTGTTAGCACCTATTTGTTATTTTTCCTAAGACATTTCTCAACCTATTTGCTAAGGGAATTTCTCATTTTTGAAAAATTATCAACTTCAGTGTATATTCTTCCGTATAGAATACTTGAAAGGTTCCAATGCACAGTACCTTTCCTGAAGAAATAGTGTAACAGCAGAGAAAGCTTCAATGCATTCTTTCTCTATTCAAACGTTTCTCTTCTTTCTTTCTTGTTTGTTGCCAGTGATTTGCTTTGGGTGCATCTCATTTCATTATAATGCCATCGGCAAGAAAAGCATTCCTTTCTGAACCAATGCTTCATATTGAAGATTTGCATATTGTTAATGAAGAATGCAAGTGTAAAAATCAAAAAACCAGTCTACTCTAGATAGCAATGCTTCCAATACATTGAAGATGACATTCTTCTGCCAGAATTTCATTTAATCCTAACTCTTGCTTTTGCAAGACTTCTGTTATCCTTCCTTTGGTGTTTTTCCTAAGACATTTCTGAACATATTTGCTAAAGACTTTTCTCATTGTTGAAAAATTTTCAACTTCATTGTATATTTTTCTGTACAGAATACTTGAAAGATTCCAAAGCGCAGCAACTTTCCTGAAAAAATAGTGTTACAACACGGAAGCTTCAAAGGATTTTTCTCTCATCAAACGTTTCTCTTCTTTCTTTCCTCTTCATTGCCAATAAGTTACTTTGAGTGCATCTCATTTCTTTTCAATGGCATCGGTATGAAAAGCTTTTCTTTGGGATCGAATATTCCATATTGCCAATTTGCATGTTGTTAATGCAGAACGAAAGTGTAACAACCAAAAAAAGCAATCTACTCTAGACAGCAATGCTTCCAATGCATTGAAAGACACATTCTCCTGCCAAAATTTCATTTGATCCTAACTCTTGCTTTTGCTACATTGTCATTGGACGAGTTCTATTATCCTTCGTTTGTTATTTTGCCTAAGACATTTTGCAACATATTTGCTAAAAGCATTTATCATTGTTGAAAAATTGTCAACGTCATTGTATACTTTCCCATACAGAATTCATGAAAGATTTCAATGTGCAGTAACTTTCATGAAGAAATAGTTTAACAGCCCAGAAAGTTTCAATAGATTCTGTCTCTAATCAAACGTTTCTCTTCTTTCTTTCTGCTTCATTGCCAATAAGTTCCTTTGAGTGCATCTCATTTCATCTTAATGCCATCGACGAGAAAAGCACTCCTTTTGGAATGAAAGCTTTATATTGCAGATTTGCATGTTGTTAATGCAGAACGCAAGGGTAAAACCCCAAAAAGCAATCTACTCTAGATAGCAATGCTTCCTATCCATTCAACACAACATTCTTCTGTCAGAATTTCATTTAATCCTAACTCTTGCTTTTTCTACATCGTCATTGGTTGAGTTCTGTTATTCTTTGTTTGGTATTTTTCCTAAGACATTTCTCAGCATATCTGCAAATGGCCTTTCTCATTGTTAAAAAAAATTTTCAACTTCATCGTATACTCTTACATAACATTTACATGAAAGATTCCAATGCGAAGTAATTTTCTTGAAGAAATAGTGTAACAGCAAAGAAAGCTTCAATGGATTCTGTCTCTAATCAAACATTTCTCTTTTTTCTATCTTCTTTGTTGCCAATAAATTGCTTTGAGTGTGTCTCATTTCATTGTAATACCATTGAAAAGAAAAGCATTCCTTTTGGAACGAATGCTCCATATTGAAGATTTTTATGTTGTTAATGCAGAATGCAAGTGTAAAAACCAAAAAAGCAATCTACTCTACAGAGCAATGCTTCCAATCCATTCAAAACGACATTCTTCTGCCTTATTTTATTTTAATAGTAAATCTTGCTTTTCCTACATCGTCATTGGATGAGTTCTGTTATCCATCCTTTGGTGTTTTTTCCTATGACATTTCTCAATATATTTGCCAAAGGCATTTCTCATTGTTGAAAAATTGTCAACGTCATTGTATACTTTTCCGTACAGCATTCATGAAAGATTTCAATGTGCAGTAACTTTCATGAAGAAATAGTTTAACAGCACAGAAAGTTTCAATAGATTCTGTCTCTAATCAAACGTTTCTCTTCTTTCTTCTTCACTGCCAATAAGATGCTTTGAGTGAATCTCATTTCATTTTAATGCCATTGATACAAAAAGTTTTTCTTTGGGATCGAATGCTCCATATTGCCTATTTGCATATAGTTAATGCCGAAGTGTAAAAAGCAAAAAAAGCATTCTACTCTAGACAGCAATGCTTCCAATCCATTCAACATGACATTCTCCTGCCAGAATTTCATTTAATCCTATCTCCTCCCTTTTTGCATCGTCATTGGATGAGTTTTGTTGTCCTTCCTTTGCTGTTTTTCCTAAGGCATTTCTCAACATATTTGCTAAAGGCATTTCTCATTGTTGATAAATTGTCAACGTCATTGTATACTATTCCGTAGAGAATACATGAAAGGTTTCAATGCACAGTAACTTTGCTGAAGAAATAATGTAACAGCACAGAAAGCTTCAATGGATTCTTTCTCTAATCTCTTCTTTCTTTGTTCTTCGTTGCCAATAAGATGCTTTGAGTGAATCTCATTTCATTTTAATGCCTTCGGTCCAAAAATCTTTTCTTTGGGATCAAATGCTCCATATTGCCTATTTGCATGTTGTTAATGCTGAACACTATTGTAAAAAGCAAAAAAGCATTTTACTCTAGACAGCAATGCTTCCAATCACCCATTCAACACGACATTCTCCTGCCAGAATTTCATTAAATCCTACCTCCTGCTATTTTACATTGTCATTGGATGAGTTTTGTAGTCCTTCGTTTGCTGTTTTTCCTAACACATTTCTCAACATATTTGCTAAAAGGCATTTCTCATTGTTGAAAAATTTTCAACCTCATTGTATACTATCCCTTACAGAATACATGAAAGATTCCAATGCATAGTAACTTTCCTGGAGAAATAATGTAACAGCAGAGAATTCTTCAATGGATTCTTTCTCTAGTCAAACGTTTCTCTTTTTTCTTTCTTGTTCGTTGCCAATAAGTTTCTTTGAGTGCATGTACTTTCATTTCAATAACATCGGCAAGAAAAGCATTCCTCTTGGAACAGATGATCCATATTGCAGATTTGCTTGTTGTTAATGAAAAATGGAAGTGGAAAAAATAAAAGAGCAATCTAGTCTAGACTGCAATGCTTTCAATCCATTCAACAAGACATTCGCCTGACATAATTTCATTAAATCCTAACTTCTGTTATTTTACATCATCAATGGATGAGTTTTGTTGTCCTTCATTTGCTGTTTTTCCTAAGATATTTCTCAACATATTTGTTAAAGGCATTTCCCATTGCTGAAGAATTGTCAACTTCATTGTATACTACTCCTTACAGAATACATGAAAGATTCCAATGCACAGTAAATTTCCTGGAGAAATAATGTAACAGGAGAGAATTCTTCAATGGATTCTTTCTCTAGTCAAACGTTTCTCTTTTTTCTTTCTTGTTCATTGCCAGTAAGTTTCTTTGAGTGCATGTACTTTCATTTCAATAACATCGGCAAGAAAAGCATTCCTTTTGGAACAGATGATCCATATTGCAGATTTGCAGGTTGTTAATGAAGAATGCAAGTGGAAAAAACAAAAAAGCAATCTACTCTAGACTGCAATGCTTCCAATCCATTCCACAAGACATTCTCCTGCTAGAATTTCATTTATTCCCAACTCATGCTTTTTACATCATCATTGGATGAATTGTGTTGTCCCTCATTTGTTGTTTTTCTTAAGACATTTCTCAACATATTTGCTAAAGGCATTTCTCAATGTTGAAAAATTGTCAACTTCATTATATACTATTCCTTACAGAATACATGAAAGGTTCCAAATACACAGTAACTTTCCTTAAGAAATAATGTAACAGGGGGGCGGAGCCAAGATGGCGAACTGCGGACAGCTTTCTCTGTGAACTCCCGGGACATTCCCTCAAACTCAGACAAAGTAAGCCTTCCAACTGGTTTCTAAGTGAGAGCAACTCCAAGCATTCGGACTACAACGCACTTCTATCAAAGATCTACAGTGAAAGAACTCCGGAGAAGGTTAGCCTCAGGGGAAATCGGCCACTGGTCGCAATCAGACTCCAGCCGGGGCGGAAGTCAGGGCTGCGATAGAGGGGCGGATATTGGGCACCCAGGAAGCCCCTGGGAGACGCCTGGGCCACTTTGCTCTGCTTGAGGGCAGGTGCTTTGGCAGATCTGCCTTTGGAAAAGGGTGGATCCAGACCAGCTGAAAACGTGGTCCTAGTGCGAATCTAGCCCGACCAGCCTCAGACCGGAAGTCAACTCGGCAAACTGCCCCAGGGCAAATACAAATCGTTGCAGTTTTCTCTGGTTTTGACCAATATCCCAACTTTAAATCATGAGCAAGAAGCAGAAGAGAGCTCTCACCATAGAAAGCTTTTACAGAGAAAAAATAGAACAGTCCCCAGATCCTGACATTATGAAAACAATCCCAGATGAAGCCACAAAGACAGACTTAAGTTGGTCTCCCTTTCAGAAGGCTTACCTGGATGATTGCATTAAGAATCTCAAAAGAGAGCTAGAAGAAGAATGGGGAAATAAATTGAGATCAGGGCAACAGAAATATCAAAAACTGGAAAATAGGACTGGTGAATTGGAAAAAGAAAACAGTTTACTGAAAAACAAAATTGGTGAATTGGAAAAAATCACCAATTCACTGGAAAATAAAAATGGTGAATTGAAAATCAAAATTGGTGAATTGGAAAAAGACAACAATTCACTGAAAAACAAAATTGGTGAATTGGAAAAAGACAACAATTCACTGAAAAATAAAGCTGGCAAAATGGAAAAAGAATGCATTGAATCAAGAAATTCAATTGGCCAGCTACAAAAGGAGCTAAAAAAGATAACTGAAGGAAATAATACTTTAAAAATTAAAATTGAACAAATAGAAGTAAATGACTCAATAAGACTTCAAGAATCAGTTAAACAAAAACAAAAAAATGAAAAAATAGAAGAAAATATGAAATATCTCCTAGGAAAAACAACTGACTTGGAAAACAGATCCAGGAGAGACAATTTAAGGATTATCGGACTCCCTGAAAGCCACGATGAAAAAAAGAACCTGGATGCTATCTTCCAGGAAATCATGAAAGAGAATTGCCCTGATGTTTTAGAATCAGAAGGCAAAATTGGCATTGAAAGAATTCACTGATCACCTCCAGAAAGAGACCCTAAAATTAAAACCCCAAGGAATATCGTGGCCAAATTTCAGGACTATCGCACCAAGGAAAAGATATTGCAAGCAGCTAGAAAGAAACAGTTCAAATACCGAGGAACTGTCATTAGAATTACACAGGATCTGTCAGCTTCCACATTGAAGGATCGAAGGGCCTGGAACCAGATATTCCGAAAGGCAAAAGAACTCGGATTACAGCCAAGAATAAGTTATCCAGCTAGAATGAGCATCATCTTCCAGGGAAGAAGATGGTCATTCAATGATACAGGAGAATTTCACCTATTTCTAATGAAAAGACCTGATCTGAACAAAAAATTTGACCTCCAAATAGAGAACTCGAGAGAAACATAAAAAGGTAAAAAGGAAATCTCTTGAGAACTATATTCCTACTATAGGTATCCTTTAAAGAATGGCAGTATAATTTGATTTTTCTTTGATAATCATGGAAAAGAAAATAGAGGTGGAAGGGATACCATACTGAAAAAGAAAAAGGGGGGAGGGGGGAAAAGGAGGCAAAATAAAGTAAAAATAAAGAAGGTAAAATAAGGCAAAATCTCATAAAGAGACATAGAAGATCTAATATAATTGAGGGAAAGAAGGGAGGGTGATGAGTATTGTGTAAACTTTACTCTCATTAGATTGGACTCTAAGAGAGTATATCAGACACATTTGGCTTCAAAGAAAGCACTGACCCTCCTTGTGGGAAGGTAGGAGGGAGGGGAGAAAAGGAAAGGGATAAACTAATAGAAGGATTAGGGGAAAGGTATAAAGGGGAGGGAGGGACTATAAAGGGAGGAGGATTATTGCTGGGAGGTGGTCATCAAGAGCAAAGTACTGGGGAGGGGGAAGGGAGAGAGGGGAAAGGGAAGAGATAATCATAACTCTGGGTAAATAAGATGGCAGGGAATACAGATATAGTTATTTTAACTGTGAATGTGAATGGGATGAACTCTCCCATAAAACGGAAGCGGGTAGCAGACTGGATTAAAAGCCAGAATCCTATAATATGTTGTTTACAAGAAACACATCTAAAACATAGAGATACATACAGAGTGAAGGTAAAGGGCTGGAGCAGAATCTTCTATGCTTCAGGTGAACAAAGAAAGGCAGGGGTAGCAATCCTTATCTCGGATCAAGTAAAAACAAAAATAGATCTAATTAAAAGAGATAAGGAAGGAAACTACATTTTACTAAAGGGTTCCATAGACAATGAAGCAGTATCAATACTTAACATATATGCACCAAGTGGTATAGCATCCAAATTCCTAGAGGAGAAGTTAAGAGAGATGCAAGGAGAAATAGACAGTAATACTATACTAGTGGGAGATCTCAACCTTGCTCTCTCAGAATTAGATAAATCAAATTCCAAAATAAATAAGAAAGAAGTTAGGGAGGTTAACAAAAGGCTAGAAAAGTTAGGTATGATAGATCTCTGGAGGAAATTGAATGGTGATAGAAGGGAGTATACTTTTTTCTCAGGGGTTCATGGAACTTATACAAAAATTGATCATGTGTTAGGGCATAAAAACCTCAAAATCCAATGCAGAAAAGCAGAAATAGTAAATGCATCCTTCTCAGATCATGATGCAATAAAACTCACATGTAATATAAGGCCAGGAGAAAATAGACCACAAGTTATTTGGAAATTAAATAATCTAATCCTGAAGAACGAATGGGTGAAAGAGCAAATTACAGACACAATCGAAAATTTCATCCAGGAGAATGACAACAATGAGACAACATACCAAAATTTGTGGGACTCGGCTAAAGCGGTTATAAGGGGTAATTTTATATCTCTAGATGCTTACTTGCGTAAAACAGAGAAGGAGAAGATTAATGAACTGGGCTT
>JAJPUD010012902.1:0-47017 GCA_023553655.1 Myrmecobius fasciatus
AGAGAGAGAGAGAGAGAGAGAGAGAGAGAGAGAGAGAGAGAGACAGGGAGAGAGAGAGAGAGAACACAATCCCTGGTTTCTTCATTTCAACTTCACTCTCTGTCCTATTTCTACCCTTCAGACAAGCTTGGGATGAAATTACATTACTGCCTATATTCCTTTTAAAAGACATTTTTCAATTTTGCTTTCGGTATGTCCCACTTTCCCATCTTGATGTCTGTGTTTTCTACAGTGCCTGGTGCATTTTTGGGTGAATCAATAAATGCTAAATAATCATAACAATCAATGGAACAGAGAAACCTAGAAAGAAATCAAATCCACAGGCATCTCGAGGTGATTGATTGGCCTGCAAATTAGTTATGGGCTTGCTGCCTGACAAGATGGTAAAAGAAACCGATGTATTTTCCCACAGCAAGGACTGTGGAATCACAGCACTGAAGTCAAAGATTGGTCCCCTCTATCGGTTTCCAGTGAGACCAAACCTAGAATATTGAACATAGTTCAGGGCCCCTTAAAGCAATAAATATGTAGACAAATGGGTAAGAGTTTGGGGAACAGCAATAAAAATGATTGAAGATCTCAAGAGATTGATTTATGATGAAGGACGAAAAAGAACCTGACTCTCAGAAGTTGGCCAACTGATGAGTAAGTTGGGACATGACAGATGGATGCAGCTATTTGAAGAGGGTGAACATTCTAGAGGGAGGAATTGTTGAGAACTAAACTAGGATGGTCTAAAGTTAAGAAAAGGAAAACTGGGATACAGGTCAGAATGTTTCCTAACCTGGAAGAGCATGAGTCCATGGCATTAAGATAAAACTTTGCTCAAATTCAATAAAGCTAATGACTGACATGTATATAACTCTCTAAAATTTATAAAGTTTTCCCTAAACTTTTCATTGGGGAATTATCATGTCAAATGGCTGCTACTGATTCCCATTCACAAAGTAGGAAATTAGAAAAATTAACTGACCTTTTTCAAGGTCCAATTAAAATACTGCCTTCTATGGGAAGCCTTTCCTAAACTCCTCTTAATTCTAATGTTTTCCTTCTTTTTTTTTTTCTTCTGATTTATCCCATATATAGCTTCCTTTGTGTGTGTGTGTGTATGTGTGTTTATGTGCTACACTGGAAGATCCTTAAAAGTGGGGACTGTCTCTTACCCCTTTTTTGTAACCCTAACTCTTAGCATAATCCTTAGCATATGGTGAGTGTGCTTAATAAAGATTTTTTTAATTGAATTGAAAAGGTCTTTCTAACCCAAAATCTAGCGATCTTTCCACCATTCTAGGCTGCCTCTTTACAACTTCTCTGGCATTTCCACTTTTATCTGTGAACCTACTTGAATAATTTAGACAAATCACACATATTTATGTAGTGCTTCACAAGCTAGAATAAAGCTTTTTTATGTCCATTACCTCCCTTGATCTTCAGAACAACTTTGTGACTTATTATTATTTTTTTTTCCTTATTTCACAGATGAGGACTCAGACAGAAAAATGTTTATGGATTTGCTAAGGGTCACCCAGCTAGGCAGTATTTGAAGAAGTCTTCTTGACTCCCAGGATAGAGATTTAGCCACTGTCTCTCAGGCCCTAGAAAAGGCTCTTGAAGTTCTGCAAATTCCACCTCAATAACCTTGTTACTTCAGGATTGGGTAAAGGTCAATGGTAAAAAGATAAGAAATTGAGTAGTGGCTATTCTCTACTGGAGATCTATTTGCTCTACCTCAGACAAAAACTAAGGCTGTTTTAAATTTCTTTTCTTTTCTTTTTAAAAATTGATTCCATCTAAATTTATACTATTGAATAGATGATCTTCTGAGTTTCTCAGCTTTAATGTTGTCTGAGAATGAAGAAACAATATAAGGTGAAATGCTGAAACAATGTTCTAGATTATTTGGGCCCAAAACTGTATTGCTAAGAAAAACAGGAGAAGAAAAACAAAACAAAACAAAACAAACAAACAAAAAAAAAATTATTTTTTTCCTTTGACCAGACTTCTCTAGGTTGACTTACCATATTGACTGAAGTTATAAGATATTAGAAATATTTGGTATTTATAGCATACTCCATTGTTTATGAAATGTTTTAAGTCATTTTCTCAGTTAATTCTCACAACACCCTAGTAAGATAGCTAATACAAATAATTGTTATCCCCATTTGGATAGGGAAAACTGAGAATCAGAGGGATGAAAATTACTTAACCACAGTAACAAGTCTGTAATCAGAGGATTGTCAATTGAGAGGTCAAAAGATCTGAGCTTTGAAAGTCATCTGGTCCAACTGATTACATCTCTATAAAATATATAAAGGGAGACAATCCCTGCCCTCAAGGAGTTTACAATATGCAGTATAAATAGTAAAATAAATAAATAAATAAATAAAAGAGGGAAAACACTGGAATGAGGATACCAAGACCCAGAGAGATTAAGACCCCTACCCAAATTAACATAAGAAGCAAACAGTAGAGACAGGATTTGAACCTAAGGTATCTATCTCCAAATTCAGAACTCTTTTCATAGCATTTGTCACTTACTATGTCTTAAAACAAAAAATATGGTAAAATGAGTCTGACTTGGCTTAATAATTGTTCAACCATTTTACATTTTTCCTTACTGATATATAAAAAGTACCAAGATTGATCCCAGTGCCTCTAGGTAGGATAGAGGATCTAGAGTTGTTGTCATCTGAAATGATCCAGGGTAAAGTGCTGAATTATAACTTGACAGGAACATTAGCCCCAGGAAACAGACAGGAAGACCTAATCTGTCATTTCTATCTCTAATTTCCATGATTTTCTGATCATCACTGCCTATGAGGTCTCATTTTGGACACTAATAAAATAATGGAATGACTGCTAAGAGAAGAAAAAAAATGTAAATCCTATGAGGATAATGGAAGCAGGAGCGATAAGCTGCATGAGTCTGTCAAAATAATAATAATAATAATAAATATGCCAGACAATTTTGACTATAGTTTTTCTTCATAACATGACAAAATGAACAAAAAGGGGGAATTACATCTTCATGTAATTCAGGATCTTATGCCCTGTTCCTTTAAATGGAACTCACGAAATTAATCAGAATTTGTGTGAACTTGAAGTCTGTCAACTGAATTGAAAATGGGCTGACCGATTGCCAGCTAATGATACATATTGGGACATTATGGGAAATCAATGTTAGGTTTGGTTTTCCCAAATATCTTATTTAATGAGTAAGTAGGTGGGAATAAGACACACGTTTGCATTTCTTCTGCAATGAACTTGTAAATGTCAAAGAAATAAAATGTTCTTTCAAATGATACTGTCTCCTAGCATTTCAAAAAAAAGGTCAGAAATTGAGGGTGGTAAGAGACCTCATAAGGAAGCTAGTGCAAAACCCCACCCACCCATTTTATAGATAAGAAAACCACAAAGTTAAGTGGTATTCTCAAGACATGAATAGAAAGTAGTAGAACTGAGCTTCAACAAAGAACATAAGAATGAATATTGATATAGAGCCTTAGAAGAAAGAAAATAAGCATTTTTAAAGCATATTCTTTTGTGCCAGACACTGTTCTTAGTGCTTTAAAAATACTATATCATCTCATCCTTGCTGCAATCCTACGAGATTGACATTATTATCCCCATTTTATAGATGTGGATGCTATTGCTGAAGAGGGATAAGTGACTTGCACAGACATGCAACTAATAGGCAGTATTCGAACTGTGTTTTCTGACTTGAGTCCAGGCTTCTGACCTTTATACCACCTAAGTATCTGATTCAAAGTCATGCTGTCTGATATCACATCCAGTCCTATTTCTGTTGCATCAAACTGACCTCCTTAGATCAGCAAAAGTTAACCACAGTTGAATGCTTTGGAAAATCTGAGTTATTGTATTGGGATAAAAACAGTAATAAATTGCAGAGGACTCAGGCACGAAAGAAAATTGATTAAGAGGTATAACAGGGTTAGAAGTTCTAAATGTATTCTACCTTGTGAAGTTCAGAAAGGAGAATGTTGGAAAACATAGTACTGACAGGGAAACAATAGTCATTTGTCCATCCCTTCACCCTCTCCATAGATCTTCCTAGATTTATAGGAGCACAGATTGGAACTGAAAAGGACCCTATAGACCTTCTTTTAGTTCAGTTTTGAGGTATAGTCAGTCAACTGGCCCACAAGAACTATTTGAGTTAATTAATTAATCTTGGTGAAAAAAGTAACACAACAGCTTTTCAATTCCTTTATTTAGGTCTCCATTCAGATTGTTTCTTTGTCTTTATATTCTGATTTACTTTCCTTATCATGTTGTCAGAGTTGATGTATATCCTATTTTTTAAATTATTTCATAAAGTTCTTTCCAGATTTCTTTGTATTCCCCATACTTGTTGGCTTTAATAATTATACCACATTTTTTTAGTCATCACCATTGTGCTGGGCATTTAAACTTCTTTAAAATTATTACAACTATATGTAAAAGTGTTAATGAAAACCTTTGAACAGAGAGCATTTGGTAATTTTTCTTGATAATGAAGTCTTATTATTGTTACTAGAAGAAATTAAGCTGCTTAGAGATTTATTCCTTTTCTTGGTTGCCATCAAAAAGATTAAACAATTCCCTTTGGAATGTACCCCATGATGCTACAGGTTTTTTTTGTGTTTTTTGTGTTTTGTTTTTTGATTTTTGTTTTTTTTCCAGCTCAGAAGAGCCACTGGTCCAATGTCATGTGGCAATTATTATGTTTTACTAGCTTACATTGATTGCATTTAACCTTAAGCTCTGGTAGCTCTGGAGACCTTCCTGTCATTAATATTGAACATATCTGAGGTGAAATGACCATGAGAAATTTAATTCACTGAAAGAAAAGAGATGGGAATGAATAAGTTAGAATGTAAAGGAAGAAAAAAGTATTGAATTACTTGAAAACAGCAAGGTATATAGGAAAGACAGCTATATATTATAGAGGATAGAGCACTAGGCTTGCAATCAGGAATACTCATCTTTATAAGTTCAAATCTAACTTTGGATAATTACTAGCTGTGTAACTGGGCAAGTCACTTAACTCTGCCTCATTTCCTTATCTGTAAAATGAGTTGAGAAGAAAATAACAAATTAGTATCTTTACCAAGAAAATCCTAAAATGGTGTCACAAACAGTCACATGAGTGCCATGACATGATAACCAGAAATGGAAGCAAGAGTGAAGACATTTATACACTACACGTCTTTAGGGACATTATCCAGCTATATACAATAATCCAGCTATATACAATAATCCAGCTATATACAATAATTTTTTATTGTAGTTGCTGTCAAAAAAATAAGTACCCATGGCTCTTAGATGTATGTAAAATCAAGATTAGAGTCCATGCAGATCAATTAATCAATCAACCAATCAATAAACAAATCTTGTTAAGTGTTTACTATATACTAAGAAATCTGCTAAGTGCTAGAGTTAAAAGGACACAAAAAGGAAGCAAATCCCTCCCTGCAAGTTATGTTTTGTTGTGGGAAACAGGGTGTTTCTTATGCATAAAAATATATACAATATAAATTTGGGTAAATAATAATATGATTTTCTTTATTACAAAACTAATAAAGTAGGAAAAAAAGCCAAATTCTTTGTGAATAGTTATATAGACTAATGGCCCAAAATGAAGAATGGAATCAGAAGGAAAGAACTCTGAAAAATCGCCAGTCTACTGGAGGGTAAAGGGGATTTATTTCTGGAGGGTGGGAATAGAAGGGTGTGTGCTAAATATCAGTATAACTTAAGTGATATAGTAGATAGATTAGTGGGTCTGGGATCAGCAAGAGAAGTTTAAATCTTGCTTCAGATAATTACTAGATGTGTGACCCTGGACAAAACACTTAATCTCTACATGCCTCAGTATCCTCCTGTGTAAAAGGTAGATAATAATAGCGCCTACATCTAAAGTGTTTGTGAGGATCAAATGAGTTAATATCTGTAGAGTACTTTTTAAATGTTAAAGTGCTACAAGAATGAATAGTGATGATAATAATGATTACTCCTATGCTGTGGAAAAAGCAGCTTTTTTATTCTGTTTGAGAGGAAGCAAACTAGCCAAGTGAGGAACCATCCTCTCCACATAGATGTGTGACATTTTCTCCATTCTGTTTCAATATAACCTTCCTATTCTGGGCTCTTACTGCTCTATTGTTCTCACCGCCTCTCACTTCCACCAAGAACAATATATTAATGATCTTCACACATTTGACACTTAGAACAAACCAACTGCTTTCCTTTTCATCCAAGAGTGGGGACCACAGATTCCCTTATCCTGCCATTATTCTTCTTTATCCCTTGCCCAGAATGGATTAACAAGAAGGATGAAATTGGATTTTTGTCTTGCCTAGCAGATAGAATCATTGGTTTTCATGACTAGATCTCAGGCAGAAGAGCTGATTCACCCCCAGTGGTGATGGCATGCCAATTTCTGCTTTCTTGAGATTGTCAGCTCTTGTTTTAACAAACGCCCAAGTATTCGAGGCCCATTTTCAATCATACTAGATACGTGACACTGAAAATAGGCAATTCCCAATTGTTTAGATATCCATGATGGAGACTTGGCTCTAACTCTATACCAAAACTGTAGCAATAGCCACAAGACTGTGGCAAAGACCTGGTAATGAAAGGCCATGTTCATTGGTCAAAGGCTGGTTTCTTCTAGCCAGAGTTTCCATGGAACATTAATGCCTCAGGTGAAATCCAGAAGCCCACACTAGTAAAATATATATCTTTTAAGTATGCTTAAGCATTATAGTCCCTCACCTAAGCTTTCCCAGCTCCTCCTTTTTGTTCTGTCTTCCATATCACTCATTGCCCTTTTTCATCCTTCTCCTAGTCCTTCAGACAGGATCTAGACAGCCAGCTGGCTGCTTCATTATCTCTGGACACTTTCCCCCCTCCGGCTCAGACTGCATTTTCTATTCTCAGCTCCTGTCATTGCTTTTCTACCTGTAAATGTGATTATCCTCCCATTAGTAATTCTCTCTCTCTCTCTCTCTCTCTCTCTCTCTCTCTCTCTCTCTCTCTGTCTCTCTCTGTCTCTCTGTCTCTGCCTCTGCCTCTGTCTCTGTCTCTGTCTCTGTCTCTCTCTCCTTCCCTACTTCTTCCTCCCCTCTTCCTCCCTCCCTTCCTCCCTCCCTCCCTTCCTCTCTCCCTCTGTTCCTCTCTTTCTCTCTCTCATAACTCTTTCTTAAACAGCCACAATTACTATCACGTGTCTTCTTATAATTTAAGACTTTTTTTCCATTTCTATTTCTCCCTTTATCCTTTTTCTTTCTTTTTCCCCCCCTTGCATATCTCCTATTTACTCAAGAGCTGATCAAAGTCTAACCACTTTTGGTTGGATCTGAATTCTGAAGGGAAGCAAAATTTCTGCAGACCTCTTTCTATCAGGGTGCCTCAGCATACAGCCAGGTGCTTAATTAATGTTTTGAAGTCAGTTTTTCAGAGATTGAAGGAGGACTTGACTATGTTCTAAGTGGAACTGAAGAGGCCTAAATCTAGTAAGATTTTTGGAATGGGTTTCTTCTTCTACCTGGTGAAATATCCACCATATTCTGAATGATTTTCTTCTATACATTAGAATATAGATTTTCATTCGAATATTAATTCCTTGAAAACAAGAACTATTCTGTATTTGCTTTTTCTTTGTCATCAGACCTTAGCAAAATACCTAAGACCTAATAAGTGCTTAATAAATGCTTATTGATTGATTGGTGATTTTCTTTCTTTTTTTAATTGATGATTTTTAAATGAAACCCTGAGTGTTTAGAATTCACTGGTCACCTTGAATGACTCCTTTTAACAAGGATTAGGGAATGAGTTCATCATGTCTTCATGGTTATGCTCTCTCAATACACAGAAGATATATAGATTGATTTTCCCTGGTCATACAAATAATAAGTGACTGAAGTGGGATTGAAACCAAGGCTGCTGAGAGTTTGAAATTCCAGCAATCTTTCTATCACACTCCATTGCCTTGCTGAGGTTACCCCTGGGTTGCTGTGTCCACTCCTGGAAACCTGAGATAGACATGAGCATTCAAAATATCCAGCTCGCAGAGAGTAGGTACTGTTTCCCAAAGTGTCTCAGTTTTCAGTTTAATATACTACAGGGCAGGTGAATTCTTCCCAAAATGAATTTCTAATTATCTTCCTATTCTTTTGAGGGATAATCTGGGTGCAAGATGGTGACTTAAACAGGGCAAACAAACAATGTAGAGAGAAGACAATGAATAGATCATTTATACAGACTTTTAAGTTTTTCAAAGCATTTTATACATATTATCTCATAATAACCTGTGAGATGGTTGCTATTATGTTTTCTATTTTTTAAACAAGAAAACTGAGGTTGAGAAGTTACACAAAATCAGGTAGCTAATTAGATTATGAACTTATGTCATCCTTAACACTCCAACCACTATTACATACAGGGAAAAAATACAAGATGAACTGTTATCTATAAAGAAAATGCTTCAGATTCCACAATTGATCTACATATACTCATGCCTTTTTCTTTACAATTATTTTGCTTTCTTAGGGACTCAATGACCACTCAAAAAGCTCTTCCCTACCTCTATCCAATCATCTGTCTCCTTAATGATTAATATATTTGTAAAAGAAAAAATATTATTTACCTGTTTTCAGTATCTCTCATTGTCTCTCCTCTGGAGTAGATGGAGATATTTTCTGTTTTGTGGCAGCACAGACTATTTGGAGCAATAGTTCAAAGACACAAAGTGACTTATTTTAAATAAAGAGAGGCGTCATTTTTTGCTATTAAGACCAAAGGATTTTTTTAAAGACCTCAATTTGCTCTTCCATATCCAAAATGAAGAAGTTAAATTGAATCACAATACATTATTGTTTAATATAATTATAAGGGACCTCAGAGGTTAGTTACAACAAACCATACCTGAAAAGAAATTTCTCTAAAACATTGTTGATAATGAGCTCCACCTTCAAAGAAGCAGTCATAAAAGGTAGTCATGTAAAACCTATTTACTGCCTTCTGAAAAAGAAAGATTATTCTATTTTTAGATAATTCCAAATTAAGAGCATTTATTAATGTACTGCATTGTGACTCCTATGTCTTACTGTTGATTCCTGTGGAGTTTTCAAGCCACTAAACTCTTACTAAGGCAACATTTTTTCCCACATAAACTGTGTTCTCATTCTGTAGATGAATAGTTAATTCACAATATTACATTCATATTTATTAAATTGTACTTAAATTCAAATAATTATTTTAGCCTTTTGAGATATTTTGTTCTTGATTGTGACTCAATAATCTTAGTTTTTGTGTCCTAGGTAGATTTGATAAGTATGCCATCTATGTCTTTATTCTAATCATTGACAAAAAAATAAATAAATAAAAATGAACAAAACAGAGCCATGGGTAGATCTGCACAATGGACAGTGTGGTGGGCCTAGAGTCAGAAAGAAGCATCTTTTTTAAGTTCAAATCTGACTTTAGATACTATGTTATCCTTGTTTGCCTCAGTTTCCTCACCTGCAAAATAAGCTAGAAAAGGACATGTCAAAACACCACAAAATGGGTGGCATGTTTTTCTAAATATATCTTAATTCTAGAAGTCTCTGTTTATTATTTCCTATTTGTCCTCTCTATGGCTTGTTTATTGATAGTTGTTTG
Source organism: Myrmecobius fasciatus (assembly GCA_023553655.1). Taxonomy (NCBI): domain Eukaryota; kingdom Metazoa; phylum Chordata; class Mammalia; order Dasyuromorphia; family Myrmecobiidae; genus Myrmecobius; species Myrmecobius fasciatus. Next base: position 9,667 of record JAJPUD010012902.1, read on the forward strand.
CATATTGCCTCCCTTTTTAAATCAGGATTTCCTCAAGGATGCAGAGTTTTTGCTTTTCTTTTTGTCTCCATCATTTAGCACAGTGACTGGTGCATAGTAGATGCTTATTAAAGACATTTATGAGACTGATTCATTTCTCTGAATTAGTCAAAAGGTTCTTTGTATATTCACATTAGGTTCTTCAGATCACTGCATTTTTACTCATTAGAAGTGCTAGCATTTGTTTCATCAGAATTTCATTCTTGAGAACTCATCCCTCTTAAGCAGATCTCCTCTGTACTGTTTTAGGCCATTGGATTCTATTCATCTGTTCTTTTAGATCTTCATCATTGTAACACACTACCCCAAGATTCTGTCCTGGTCCCTCTCTTATTTTTTCTATCAATACTCTCTCACTTAGTTCTCTCTCATCAGTTTCCATTTCTTCAATTATCATCTATGTAGATGATTCCCAGATTAAAAAAAAAAAAGTCTACTTTCTGCAGACCTCCAATCCCTCAGGACTTCAACTATTAAACATCTCAACCTAAATGTTTTATAGGCATTTCAAACATGATATGTCAAACATAGAACTCATTATCTTTCCACACACATTTTAAGAGGATAAAGGTTTTTGTTTTTTTCCCCCCAACATTTTATCTTCAAATATATGTAAAGGTTGTTTTCAACATTCCTTTTTTTAACTTTTCCTCTGTATACTTCTTTTTTTTTTATTAAAGTCTTTTATTTTCAAAACATGTGCATGGATAATTTTCAACATTCACCCATGCAAAACCTTGTGTTGCAAATCTTTTCCTCTCTTTCCCTCATCCCCTCCCCAGATGGCAAATCATCCAATATATGTTAAACATAAGAATTTCTTCTATACATATTTCCACAATTAGCATGCTTCACAAGAAAAATCAGATCAAAAAGGAAAAAAAATACGAAAGAAAACAAAATGTAAGTGAAAATGTTATGTTGTGATCCACACTCAGTTCCCACAGGCCTCTTTTTGCATGTAGATGGTTCTCTTCATCACAAAACCATTGGAACTGGCCTGAATCATCTTATTGTTGAAAAGAACTATGCCCATCAGAACTGATCATTGTATAATCTTGCTTCAACATTCATTTTTGTAAAATTTTGTGCTCCAAATTTTCCTCCCTCCTTTTCTTACCTCCCTCCTCCCCAAAACAGCAAGTAATTTGATATGGATTAAATATGTGTAATTCTTTTAAACAGATTTTCATATTTGTCATATTGAATCAGAAAATCAGATCAAAATAAAAAAAAAAACAAGAAAGAAAAAAACATAAACAAACAACAGCAACAAAAAAGGTGAAAACTGTGTTTTGATCGACATTCAGTCAGTCTCTATAGTCCTCACTCTCTGGATTTGAATGGCATTTTCTAGAGGATTAAGGTTTTTTTAACCTTCTTTCCAACTTCTCCTTATTTTGAAGAGTCCTTTCAATCACCAATTCTCCACAATAATCCTTCAGAATCATCTTCAATAGAGTTGGTTTCCTCTTTAATATAAATGTTATCTAAGACTTGAAGGAAACCAGAGCAAACTAGGGGTAGAGTTGGGGAGAGAGAGCACTCCAGATGTATTGAAAGCAAGTAAAAATGACCTTTGAAGAAGACCTTGAGCGAGGTCTGCCCTTTTTTATTTGGCCATTTCACTCTCATTCACCATGCAACCAATCCATTCTCAAATCCTGTTTGTATCTTTAGAATATCCCTCATACATATCCCCTTCTCTCCATTTACAAGCGATCACTCTAATTTGTGCCGGTATCACTCCATCACCACACTACTACAAAAATTTTCTAATAGATCTCCCTGTCCTAAATTTTGTACCCAGTTATATCTGGCATGGCAAATCTATGAAAGCAGTATTTCCCCTTATTCTCTAGTTCAAGTCTAGTAGTTTCAGTTTTCAGCATTTTCCAGTATAAATACTTTGATGAATTGGTAATCTCAAAATTGTAAGTACTCCCTTGAAAACAATTTATCCACATCTTTTCTCCAATTTACTCAGCTAAGTATAACAGTGGATTGAACACAGAGCCCCAAATCAGGAAAATCTGAGGTAAAATCTGGCCTCACACACTTACTAGTTCTGTGATCTTGGACAAATTATTTCAGTTTCTTTAACTGTAAAATAAGTATATCTGATCCTTAGGATTATTGCATAAAAACTATATATATATATATATATATATATACAGAGAGAGAGAGAGAGAGAGAGAGAGAGAGAGAGATGTGAGTGTAGGTGTGAGTGGATGTGGGGATATTCAAATATACACACATATAATATATATGTATATATATACATATATATATTCCCCATGTACACACATCACACACAGGCAGTCTGTCAATTATGTCTTGATCTTTTTACAAAACCAACTTGCTTTTGCTGGTTGTACCTATATTAAGTATTGTGCTTAATGCCATTTCTTCTATGTCATTCTGAATTGCTTTTCACATAGTAGGTATTTTTTTTTTTTGCTAAGGCAATTGCGGTTAAGTGCCTTGCCCAAGGTCACCCAGCTAGGACATGTTAAATTTTTGAGTCCAAATTTGAACTCAGGTCTTCCTGACTTCAGAGCTGGTGTTCTATCCACTGCACCACCTAGCTGCCCCATATAGTAGGCATTTTAAAAAGCATATATAGAATGGAAATTAAATTCCATTTTTAAAACTGTGTTGTGGGTGAATTTTTAAGAATGTTCTTAATGCATGAATATTTGTCATTTAGAACATTCATTAAGCCTCCATATTTCCTCAGTTTCTTTTACCTTTAAATAGTAGGATCATAAGATTGGCAAGAACAACGAGCAAACTATTTAATGCAGTCCTTAAATCTGCCTTTGGGGAGAACAAATTTCAGAGTCTCCAAAAGAGGTAGTTATATACATTCTGCTTAAAATTTTATGGGAAAATGCTCCCAAATTTCCATTAGCAACATACTACATTTCAAAATACCATTAGGAATTCTTCCTAATGGCTTCCCCTCTTGTCCTGACCTCAGGAAAAGGAAATATATTCATCATTAATCATATAAGTTATATATTTCTCTTGTGAATACCAGAATAATTTTATATAACAAAATAGATCTCCCAGTTCAATTCAGTGCAGATTTATTTAGGATCTAGTAGGTACAAGGACTATGAAAGCTCTATTCCAAAGAGTACTATCTATGATACCCTCAATCTCTAATATCAACTGAATGAAAAATGCAGAGTTTTAAGAATAGAAAATCACTAACATAATCTAATCTAACTTTTAAAAAAAGAAGAAATCATTTCTGTTGCATCTCTGACAGTTAGTGCCTGAATACTTCCAGAATTGGCAAGCTCACTAACTTGTACCATTATTGAGCATCTCTATTTGCTACAAAATTCTTGTTATTGAACTGAAATATGCCTTCCTTTAATGTCTACCTATCAATCTTAATTCCATTATCTGTGCCAACACAGAATCTGTTCATTTATTTATCCTTTAAAATATTTTTTCTTTTCATTTATTCACTACATAAAAATATTTTTCAAAGTCCTACAGCATACAAAGCTTAGTATGTTCTAAATGTTAAGAAAGGTAAAAGGATAAATAACATGACCTCTCTCCTCAAGTAGCTTTCAATAAGTTTAGGAACTTTTGTTTATGCCAGCACTTTAAACAATTGTGCCTAATGTAAGTCTTCTTTGTTCCAGGTTAAATATCACTAATTCCTCTAAGCATTTCTTATACTATATGGTTTTGAGATCCTTTAATATCTTGGTTGTCCTTATATGGACATTCCTAGTATAGAATAAAATTCTATTAATTCTGCCTATTATTGGATTAGCATTTTTAGCAGATGCATCATACTGTTGGCTCATAGTAAGCACATGGTCACAACAAATTTCCAAGGTCTTTTCCTCCCCCTTTTGTACTTGAGCAATTCACATCACAACTCAATGCATGAGTTTAGGTGCATATTTTAATCAATCAATTAATTGATGAAAAAGAATTTACTAAGTATCCACTTAGACCAAGGCATATGGGTGTATAGATAGATAAAAATTAATTATACACACATATGCACATGTACACACACACATATAAATATATTATGTTTCCACACATACATCTGTGTGTGTATGTGTGTGTATGTAAAATGATTGAAAGTGTCATTTTATCCTTGCCTTGTCTTTGGTCATCTACATACTACTACTACTAACACTACTATATCATTCCTCTTTGGTTATAATCCTGGAGCACAATGCCTTAAAACTGACATTTTTTTTTTTATTCTTTGAGTACTATTTTTCCAACAACTATTAAACACCCCACATTGTTTTTTATCTTATCCATAAATATATCATAAAATATTCTGTCATTGTCTTGATGAGATGAAGATGTATTATAGCTACAATATTTTCCTGATAATCTACTAATCCTATCTTTAAAAAAAGAAGGAAAGAGAAAAAAGTTTCTCATACATTGCTTAGTGAACCAAAGCTGGCTTTTAGTGATTGCCATTTGAATGTTCTATTCTTCCTTCTCTCTGGCATCCAAAAATTACGACAAAACAAAATTTGTAAGGTTATTGAGAAAGTTATTCTCCTTCTTCCAGTGTGTGTGTCCCCTCCCAATGTGTCCTTTCCGTATGTTGTACAGTTCAAAATTATCTGGAATGTCATCCTACACAGAACTATAGTATGAAAACATTCCATTGTATAGGATGATATAAATAGACTGATGTAAAGCTGATGAGGAAGTAAAATGTCTTCTGGTTATTATAATGGACTACTCTATAGGGGCAGAATTAAAATACGGAATCTGAATATTCAAATCCAGCTAAAATGCTATTACGACCCCCCCCCCACCATTATATTTCACTGAATCACAGGATTGCTGTTGAAAGAAAACTTAGATGTTATCTCTTGCAACCTAGACTACAATTCTCCTCCATCTCCAACACGTGTCAATTTAACATCCATCCTTTGCTTGCAGACTCTTAACCCACTAAGCAGTGCAGTGAGTAGGTAGGTTTGATTTGAAATCAGGAAAACTGGATTTTAGATCCTACCTCAGATATTTAATAGGTTTATTATATAGTGCAAGTCTGACTTAGTCTCTTTATCTAAAAAATGGTGTTGTTAATAGTGCAGACAGTTCTTGTTGTATGCATATGGACAATTCTGCAGAACTCTTTGGAAAGTAATTTTTATGTAATATAATTTGTTCCTATTCACTCACTTTGCTAAGACTATATAACAAAAGAATACACAAAATGATACCTTAATCAATCATAAAATGTACATTAGCAGACATATTAAATATCATACCATAATAATAAATTAAATTATGAAGTGAAATAATAAATAGAATTATGAAATAATAAAGTATATACAGTACCATAAAAAGTTAATATAGATGTACAGTTTGTTGTCCCTTCCCCACACTCTAAACCTAGACTTTATAGCTAGTGGGCTGGCTGCACAATTTTTTTTTTTTTATGACGCTATTGAGAGATATTTTGACCATGGTTCTCTTTTTCCCCCTCACATGTCTGATAGCAAGCAATATTATCCTTGACTAGTTTTTGAACTTTTAAAAATCTTGAAGTATTTGGAATCATCTTTTCAATACAAGAAAAAAATTATTTCAAATGATAAAATGCTTCTGCCAACTATTTCATTGTGAATCTTTTGGGTTCAACCCCATGGTCTGAAGCTATAGTTTCTTCTTCTGCAATCTTTGCAGCAACTGCTCAATCAGATCATCATTCAACAGTTTTTCTCTATGAGACTCAATTGCTTGACATCCTTCTCATCTACTTCTAGCTCTGATTCTTGTGCTAGCTGTACAATTTTGTTACTCATTTCTCTGTCTTTTATCTTTATCAAATCCATGAAACTTGGAAATAAACTATGGACATATTTTTTTTAATTCTCTTCATATTTTTTTTCTGTTACATCTTCTGATGCCTTAAGCAATATTATAGATTTCATGGTAAATATTATAGTATTTCAAGAAATCTCTCAATATGAAATTCTTATCTGCATTCAACACTTCAGTTGCCTGGGAATTTATAATAAGTAAATAATATGGCTTAAAATGTGTAATCATTCTCTGATTCATAAAGTGTAATGATGAGATAGTATTAGGGGAATATAGACCACTTTTACATTTTCATTAAAGTCATTTGAAGAGAGAAGGTGATCTGGAGCATTTTCCAAAATAAGTAGAATCTAGAAAGGTATGCCATTATCATTACAAAACTTTTCCTTGGGAATGAAGCAGTACATAAAACATTATTCTAAAATGATGTGTTGTCCATGTTTTGGGGTTAGCAAAATAATCCACAGGTAGTATTGCTTTGTTGATTTCTTTCAGTGCTCTTGGATTTTCTGAGTGGTGCACAAAAAAAAGTCTTAATTTGAGAGTCCCAAATACATTCCCTTCAAGCAAAAGAGTAATTCTAGTTTTTGAAAATTTATGCCAGCATAGTTTTTCCTCCACTGAGATATAGATTTGAGATGGCATTCTTTGATAAAATAAGCCAATTTTTACTACATAAAAGATTTGCTCCAGCAAGTTGGGACCTTCATCTGTTTTTTTTTTTTCAGGAACTCTGAGAACAACTTTGCTGTTTCAGTATCTGCACTAACAGCCTCTCCTGACATATGCACATTATGAAATCCTATACAATTTTTAATCATGCAAACCAGCCCCTATTTGCTGTAAATTCCTGTGTTCCTTCAGAGCACTTTACCTTTAAAACTTCAAAGAAGCTTTGAAACTTAAATTGTCACTAAGCTTAAAGAAATATTCATTTTTGTCTGTTCTTTTAACCACATAGTTAATAATTTATCTCTAGAATAGCACCTTCTCTTGGTTTCAACAGATAAGTTGATTCATACAAGCATTGCCTTTTGCATTTATTCTTTATCTGGCCAGCAACCTTTACTATGTATTCACAGTCACTTTATGTGTTATTGATGATTATTTTTATACTCCATATTTTCTAATTATTTTTATTTCCTAGTCTATTGCCTCATGTTTATGAGATGATTCACTTTTCCCTTCAAGAGTACATTTGCCACCAGCCATAGTGAAAATTTAAGGATCACTATTGAACACAAGAAGAGATACAGTATCATTTACCATCTGTAGTCATGTGGGAACTGACTTAGAAATGTTTCTTAGTTTCCCAATAATGTATATACTATTTGCATCATACAGAAATCTGTTTTATCATACAGTATTTGGTTTCTATAAAATTTTTGGGTAATTTTTTGAATGCAGGCTTCTTTCAGAATTCTTTATATAAAGTCAAAATTGTGTAATGAAAATATACATAAAGTGAGAACTGTCAATAGCATCTACCTCAAACTTTTTGTAAGAATCAAATGAGATTATATATATATATATATATATATATATATATATATATAAAGCATTTTTTCAGAACTATAACACTATATAAATCTTGACTATCATTATTATAACCTGCCAAAGCAGCCAATTTCTCTTGGAAGATATAATTGTGCTAGGAAGTTTTCCTGATGTCAAGTCTACCTTTTCCTCTTTGAAATTTCTAATTACTGTTCCTGGTTCTATCCTCTGGGGTCAAACAGAACACATTTAATCCCTCTTCCATGTAATAGTTTTTTAAATATTTGAAGATGGCAATCATGTTGTACTCCTTCTCCTCCCCCAAGACTTCTGTTCTTCAGGCTAGAGAGTTGAGTTCCTTCAACTGGTCTTTTTATGCTATAATCATAAATCCTCCCGCTATCCTAATTGCCCCATTTGAGCATTACATTTTATCATTGTCCACTCAGGACTGAAGACAATATTCCATTTGTGATCTGACCAATCAGTCAACAGCTAGTCAATAACTATTTATTAAATGCCTACTGTATGCCAGGCACTATTCTAAATTCTGAGCATACAAAGAAAGACAAAATATGATCTTTGATTTAAATTCTAATGGGGAAAGACAACACATAAAATGAAACTGAAAAGAAAGGTCTGGGAAGGTACCCCGAACGAGACATAATGGATGATTCTGGGGGAACAAAACCTGGTGGAAATGAAGAAATAAATTATTTGGTTGCTCTGTCTAAATGTAGATTCTGAAAGGAAATCTCTACCCTCCAATCAGAGGGACAAGATAGTGCAGAGGACTATAGAACTTTCATCTCCTTACTGCCAAGATTTCATTGGTGCTCTTGGCCAGCCTCATCCCACTGCTTACATATGTTTGCAGTTCACAAAAAAACATTCTTTCAATTGAGCTACATTTTAATTACATCATATTCTATTGAAACTGATTATTTTTCAAGTTATGACTTTATATTTAATCCCATCTATAATTTAATTAAAGGATTTTCAGACTTTTTCTTTTGCTACCATGACAGTATTATTTACCAGGAGAAACTGTGGTACTCTGAATATTTAGGTTGTCATCTGTGGGGGAATTGAATGACTCAGTTTCCCTTCAATAAGAGCAGCCATTTATTGCTGTGTTTTTTGTATGTTCTTTTTGTGTGTTCACAGTATGATATATTTTGAGTTTTATTTGTATGAATAGGTAACTTTTTTTTTATTCTATACTTTCCATGCTAAATAGTTTGAGTAAGTGAAATTTATATTAACCAAAATAATGTACAAATTTTATTTCATTTATAGTAACACAACTTCTATAGTTTTCCAGCACACTCTTCGAGAATCACTGACTTAGTTGTTAAATACTAGGTAGCTGGCTCCCCAAGACATGAAGGGGAAATGGTTACTTGTATTAAGCTACAAAATTTGAGAGTCAGAACTTGAATCTAGGTATTCTTCCCTTTAAGTCCAGGCTGCTTTTATGCAGAAAATCCTCTAAAAATCGAGCTACCATTACTCCTCTTCCAATTGGGTGCTGTTTGGTGACATAATGGATAGAGCACTGGACCTGGACAAGGGAAGCCTGAGTTCAAATCTTGGTTCAGATGCTTATTAGCAGTGTGAGCCTGGGAACTTCTGTTTGCCCAGGTTTCCTCATGTGGAAAATAGGGATAATAATAGCACTTAATAATAACATCTCACAATGTTGTTGTGGGGATCAAATGAGGTAATAATTGTAAAGTGCTTAGCAACAGCATCTGGCACATACTAAACACCATACAAATGTTAGCTATTATTATTACTCTCTCAACTAGTTATCAATTTTTTTCAGTTTTGAAAGCCTAAAGGCATTCTCTCTCTCAACACTAAATTTACACATGAATGACTAACCCCAAAAGGGAAAAGTCTGTTTTCAGCTGAGTAGCTGGAGTAGGGTGAAGTGGGGGTGATGGCACCAAAATCTATTTTTAGCATAATCCTGAAACACTTCAAGTCACACTCATAGGTGGTTCTCTGTTATGCCACTGGAAAAGCTAATTAGAGAGGCAGCATGGTTTAGTAGGTAGGGACTAATCTTGAAATCTGTGAGACAGGTTCAAGTCTTACCCTTGATATATACTTTGTAAGTCTCAACAATATCCTTCATTCCTCAGTTATCCAAGTGACTGCAAGATTGTACACTACAGATGAGATGAAGATTTATATCTAGGATATAAGTTTCCAGGCAGGAAGTTCCTCGTACCAGTGAAATATCTAGCCCAGGAATTTCTCCCCCCTCCTTCTCACACCCAATGGTTGGCTCTAATTAACCTTGACCATGTCCTTTAAATTTTCTTGCTTCCCACAATTGACATGAAAGCTATTGTATACTGTTGTAACTTTCTGCTCTTCAAAGGCATTATTTCTCCCTTTTCTCTCTCTCCTAGCCACCCCTCTCTCTTCCCCCACATCCTCATGGTCAACTTCCCATGAGGACAGAGAAAGATATGTGTTAAAAACATTAAGTTTAACTTAAGTTTTCTTGTCTAATTACACTGCAGTCAGATTTTCTATGGCAGCCCCAAACGTAGCAGGATGCCCTCTTTGAAGGCATTAGTCTTCACAGCAGGGAGGGCAAATCATCAAAGACTCTGTTTTCCAGCAATCCCTGCTGTGTCTAGACATGCCAGAGAATTGCAAAGAGAGAGAGAGAGAGGGAGAGAGAGAGAGAGAGAGAGAGAGAGAGAGAGAGAGAGAGAGAGAGAAAGAGAGAGAGAAGGAGGGAGAGAGAAGGAGGGAGAGAGAGAGAGAAAGAAAGAAAGACAGAGACAGAAAGAAACAGACATACAGACAGACAGAAACAGAGAGAGACAGAGACAGAGGCACAGAGAGACAGAGAGCCTGCCTTGAATTGGGGTACATTAAGTTTGCTCTTCTCTTTTTTTTTTCCCTGAGTTAAGATTCCTTTGAACCCAGGCCTAGGGATGCTGATGCTATCTCCAAGTCTCTCCCCACCTTTCATTTTAAAATCAATTTAACAAATAAACTTGCTATGTGACTGTGGGAACAATGTAGAATGTGGGCTGTGGTTGGCTAAGTTGTGTTTTGGTGATAAGAGGAGGTCTGGGGGTGGGAGAAAGGATATGTGAAATTGGCTCTTTGAGGAATTCCCTGGTGGGATTCTATTTGTTAGTTATTCTGGGTGAATTTGTTATGAGCCAGGATATACAGAAGGATTAAGAGACTACATGGTCTTCAAGATGCTCAGTGACTGTAACAGATGAAATAACAATCAACAAAAGCCACTTTGCTCTTAAGAGCCAAGAGCCAAGTTGATTGTGTAGAGTTGGTTTCAGAACCAAGAAATTGTCATAAGCCAGAGGGTCTTGATCTAGCCATCATGTTGTATTTTTTAAAAAGAAACCAGTACAGCACAGTGACCTCCCTGTGTTCAAGAGAACCAGAGGGATAGTACCCAGACATGGGGCAGCAAACCATAGCTCAAGAGAAATGACCTTTAGTGTACCAGACTAAAAGTCTCACATTTGATTGTAAACTCTGTATATCTGTATCCCTACTCTCCTTGAGGTTTTGGGTCTCTTTACCCAGAAAAAGACTGTCATTATTCTTATACTAAACTCTAAGAAAACAGAATAAATCTGGATGAACTGATATCTTTTTTAATGTCTCTGAATTAAAACTATATTGTTGTAATCAGTTCCTGTTTTATAGATGGGGAAACCAAGATCTGAAGTTAAAATGGCAAACTAGTAGATCTGAGACTTTTATCCAGGTATGCCATTTTGCAAATAAATTCAACAAGTATTTATTGTGTTCCTGCACATGACATAAATTACCACATATGTATATCCAGAAGTATTACAGTAATCATTTGGAAAAAATTAAGAGAGCTTCCTTCCACACATGCTTGATTTACTACCAAGGAAGACTTCCACACAGTTTTTCTGATAGAAAAAGGCAACAACTTAAGGACCATTTCTTATATTTGCCTTTATAGGTATCCTGACCCATAGCGGATTCACCCAGTATAACTAAAAAACAACACTCCACCTAGTAGTTCCTCAAGGAACCGGTTTCTTCCACCTTTCCTGACTCAGTCCTCTGCTTTATCCTTGAGATATTTTTCATTAGAATCTGAAACTTTTGTCTAGAATTTTAGAAATCAGTTAGACTCAAAGTATCATGGAGATAGGGGGAAATCTGAAAAAAACATTGACTTCAATTTCCTCTTGTTGGAAACATCTCTGACAGAAAACTCACCTGCCCAATTCCCCAGTGATGGGGACCTCATTTTCTGAGATAATGCACATTATACTTTTGGACAGCTGTAATTTGTAGGCATTCCTCCCTCCCCTCCAACTCCTTCTGTGAACCTGAAATCTGTCTCTCTGCTACTTCCATTCTGGTCCTGATCCAGCCTTATGGATTCAACAGAAACAAATTTAAACCCTCTTCCACTTAGCCTCCTGAAGACAGCTTTTCTGTCCCTTCAGCCCATCCTTCTACAAGTGAAACATCCTTATTTTTTTCTGCTAATCTATATGGTCAGCTTTTTTTTGCATATGTCCCAGCATTCCAAGTACTATATCTCTGCCTAAATTCTGTGCATTTTTAATGGCTGTCCCCCATACCTAGAATGTTCTTTCTACCCCTGCTTCCTAGCTTTTCTGATTTTGTTTAAATTCCAATTAAAATTTCACTATCTACAACAAGCTTTTCTCTATTCTCCTTAATACCAGTTCCTTCCCTCTGTGATTATCTACAATTTATCCAGTCTACATCTTGTTTGTACATAACTATATAGAGACACGTTGTCTTCCCTATTCGATTATGAGCTAACAATCAGGGACTGTCATTTGCTTTTCTTTTCCCCCTAGTGTTTAGCACAATACCTGACATATAGTAGGTGCTTAATTAATGCTTACTGTTATTATCTCTTTTGGTTCTCATAACAATTCTGAGAGATATGTTTTATTATTATTCCAATTCCAATTACTGGAATATTTATTAATATTCCAATATTCAGGAAACAGAGGCAAAGAGAAGTTAAATGAGTTTCTCAGTGTCTCACAGCTAGAAAGTAACTCAGCCCTTGTTGATTCTAAACCTCTTTCTGCATCTAGCTGCCTAAGTATTGCTTTTGGTAGTAGAATTCTGGTTGATTTGAAGCACAAGCAGGATCCTTAGAGATCTTCAACCAGAATCAGCCAGCTTCTTTTTATCAGTAATCATTTAGACCAGAATGGTTTGAAATCTTGAATTGTTGCTATTGTTCTTGGGAGACCTCTGAGAACCCTTCAGTACTTGTAGAAGCATGTCCTTGGATAAAGGGCAGCATTCTGCTAAGGGCCTTCAATCTTTCTCTAAGTTTGATCTCACTGTCACACAGATGAATACTTAGCACTAATAGAAAAATAAATGCAGTCAAAAGGGGTCAGCATCAATTCATTTGCCACTACCAGCTTCTCCAGGTCTAGTTCAGATGGTTGGGGAGTGCTCTGGGCTGGTTAACTAAAGCATTGCTCAAATCAGATTAGATCATGCCTTTGATTTCCTGGCTCCAGACCCATTAATGCATCTAAACTTCATTTCCTCTGGTCTTTCTTGCCAGAAAGTTGAAGGTACCTCATTACCTGAAGAACATAGCAAATGAAGGATTTGGAGAAGAGCTCAAAGACTAATTATGGGGTGAAAGGGTTTGACTTACAGGAAAGGGTAAAAAGAACTAAATGGATGATCGGAGTAAAGGATGCATACAATTCTTGGCTTCCATTCTTGGATGAATCAGTGATCTCATTGATGGCAACTCTTCCTCACTTTGGGCAGAACCAGACCCATTAAGGCCTTCTGATTCTGTGAAATTTTCCTTCATGTGCTTCCATAAACCTATCTAGTTAGAAATCTTCCTTGCAGGCAATTCAGTCCTTGGAAAAGAAAATAGTGTTGAAGTTAGAGAACCCTAGTTCAAATCCCCCATATAACTTGAATTGTATGACCTTGAGCACATCACTTAACCTTAATTTTTTCATCTCAAAAATAATGAATAAAATGGCCTCAGAGGTTCCTTTCAGTTTTAAGCTTATAATTTTGTATTTCAAAGTTATGAGGATACCTTTATAACACTCAGTGCCAAGCACCTGATTTCCATGACTAACTTACATTATCTATCCATTCATAGACTTCTTTATGCATAGATAACCATTAGAAATAGCCTGACACTGATTTAATTCCATTTTGCAAATGTTTCTTATATGAATAATGTGTACAAAAACTAGACTACCATTTGTTTGAACCTATCCACTCCACCCCTAGAAACCTCTTCATTCTGCAAGATCATTTCAGCCCTGGAATTTACACAGCCTTGTACCCTTCACTCCTGATACCTTCCCTGTGTTTGGATGATTCCTCCTAGATCTTCCATTTAAGGGAATACCAGCCCAGCTGTCCCTTCATTTCTCATCAGGTAGCATTTTAGACTTTTCCATTCTGATCCTTCCCCTCTTTCTATTTGTGTATGTGTATCTCTTCTTCCCCCCAACTGAACAAAGAAAAAAATTATTACACTTCTCCCTCTACCTCCCCAAAATTTATTTAGTTCTCAGAAGGCAAGGGCTCTCTTTTTGTTTAGATTTGTTTTCCCAACACTTAGCATAATGTCTCTGTGTACTAAGCATTTTAAAAAAAAGTTTATTTACTGACTTACTGTGCTAGTAGGTATGCAACAACAAAAAAGTTCACACACACACATCAAGAAGTTTATATTATACTGAGAAAATGTAGCATGACAGAAAAAATAAATACAAGATTATTTCAAGGAGGAGAGAACATGGGACTCAGAAAAGGTTTTATATAGAACGGGGCATTTGAGCTGAATTTTAAAGCAAGAAGAGGATTTTGAGAGATTGAGAGGAGAGGAGACTTCATTCCAGGGACTAAAGATGTTATAAAGCACATATATAGTTTGATTGTAAAGTAAAGTACATGAAGGGGTGTAGGGGTAGTATATGCATTAAATAAATCTCCAAGGGAAATTTGAATCAAGATTGTATAATTCTTTAGATACTAGGCAAAAAAGTTTGTTTATTAATCAGAGATAATAGGGAGTTTCTTAGGGGTAGAAATGAAAAATGATACAGTCTGATCAGTACCTTAGGAAAATTATTTTGTCAGCTATAAGGGGGATGGACTACAGAGGAGAGAGACTGGAAGCAAGTTGATTATGTAGGTGCCTATTATAGGAGTCTATATAAGAGGTAATGAGGGCCTAATCTAGAGTAGTCACCCAGTGAGTGGAGAGGATGGAAATAAAAAGAAATGCCCTGGAGGAAGACTTGATTGGATTTAGTGATATAACCTATTATCAATAGGGGACCAGTGAGAGAAAAAGATGACTCAGATTGCAAGTGTGGTGCCTAGAAGAATGGTAGTGTCCTTGACAACAGGGAGGAAATTTGATTAAGTCTGGGGAGAAATAATGACAATTGCTAATATTTATTTGGTGCTTTGATGTTTGCTTCTGTTTTGCAGATATTATCTCATTTGATCCTTATAATAATTCTTTAAGGTATAATTATCTTATTCCCATTTTACAGATGAGGGAATTGAGCTTTAGGCTGGTTATGTATCTTGGCCAGGATCACTAGCTAGTAAATATTTGAAATAGAAAACTGACCTAAAGTCTCATGTTCTATCTACTATTATCTAACTCTTGTTTTGGACAAGTTGAGTTTGAGGCAAGTCACAGTGGAGATGCCCCCTAGGCAGTTGCCAGGGAAAGATTGAGTTTCTGTCAAAAAGATTATGACTAAATACAGTTAATTTGCATCTAAAGTACATTTAACTTATGTGAGTTCAACTTTCAGAAAAAAGAAATAATTTAAATATTAGAGAAGATTCAGCCATTTTTGTGTTTGTGAGTGCCATTACAATCAAAGATAGTATGACCTGGAAAGAGCAGGAAATGGGAGACATGGATTTCTGTTGTTCCTTTTATTGTTCTCCATCTCTCAAGGTGTGAGCATCTCCCTCCTTAGAATGAAATTCTAGTTTATTATTCTGCTTATGCTGCCACAATTAATAACAAGACAGCCTTAAGTGGACTTTCAAGCAATCCTGATCATGTACAATATCCCTGCTATGCCCACTTTCACTTGTGTCCTTTATTGTCTCATAGTAAAGCAAGAGGAAAAAAACATTATAATACTTTCTTAAAAACTTATAATAATCATATTTATAAATAATGTATTTGGGGGAGTATTTTTTAACTCTTGTCATTAGGTTAGGGGTTTATAAAACCTTTGCCTGTTTTTGTTTTCAACTATTTGAGTAAAAGCCCAGGTTTGCCTGGGTTCTACACTTTGTCTTTCTCCCTCTCCTTTCCCTCTTTCTACCTCCTTCCTTCTCCTTCTTCCTCTTTCTCTTTCTTGTTCATTGTTTCCCCTTCCCTTCCTACCTTCCTTTCTGCTTTCTCTTTGTCTTTGTCTGTCTCTGTTTCTTTGTCCCTGTGTCTCTATCTTTGTCTGTCTCTTTCTCTGTGTCTGTCTTATTCTGTTTTGTCTTTGTTTCTCTATCTCTGTCTCTGTCTCTCTGTCTCTTTTTCTCTTTCTCCCCCGCTTCACTCTGAAATATAGCTACAGCTTAGCTTTTGGGGAGGGAAGATACATGCAATTGTTTCCACAGCAACCATCTTAGCTCCATCTGCTCTCTGATACCAGCTGCCTTTTTTTTTAAAGCGACCCTATTCTCTTACCAGCTATAATTATTTGAAGAAGCTATATGGCACTTTATGGGCAACTTAAATCATTTCCAAGGATAATTTTAAGGATATATGATTTTTTGAAGTATCTAAAGTACCTATCTAAAAAATAGAAGAAGGAGAAGGAGAAGAAGGAGGAGGAGGAAGAGAAGAAAGAAGAGAAAAAGAAAAAGAAAAAGAAGAAAAAAGAAGAATAAAAGACTTTACAATGTGTAGATTTTGTTATCTATATAGGGATGGTAATTTATGAAAGCAAATATAATCACTAAGGGACAAAGTGATGAGAACAAAGGAGAGCTCAGGATGGAACATTCAAAGAACATGCATGCTTTGTGGGAGGGAGATGCCTCAGTCATAGAATGAGAGAAATGTGAGGCAAAAGAGAATGAAAATAAATATTTAAACAGGTAAATGGAAAAAAAATAGGAGAGGATAGTAGTATAAAAGCTAAAGGAGAAGAGAACATAGGGAGAGTAAGTAGAAGAAGTCAGTGTAACTGGTGTCAAAATCTGAGGAGAATTCTCATTTTTTTTTAAGCTTTTTATTTGTATAACATATGTATGGGTAGTTCCCCAACCTTGATCTTTACAAAGCTTTCCAATACAAATTTTACCCCCAGTCCCCTCCCCTCCCCCAGATGGCAGGAAGTCCACTACATGTTAATAATGTTGAAATGCTTGAGAAGTTATGCAAGAAAAATCCTATCTACAAGAAAAAAAAAAAGAATCAGAGAAAGGCAACACAATGCCAGCAAATGTCAATAGAGATCATGAAAATGTTACGTTGTGGTCCATATTTCATGTCCCTCTTTCTGGGTGTATATGGTTTTCTTCAGTGAACAACTGGAACTGGTTTGAGACAATTCTTTATTGCAGAGAGCCATGTCCATCAGAATTGATCATCATGTAATACTGCTGTTGCTGTGCATGATGGTCTCCTGGTTCTGCTCGTTTCACTCAGCATCAGTTCATGCAAGTCTCTCCAGGTCTCTCTGAAATCGTCCTGCTGGTCGTTTCTTACAGAACAATAATATTCCATAACATTCATATACCATAATTTATTCAGCCACTCTCCAATTGATGGGCATCCCTTCAGTTTCCAGTTTCTAGCCACTACAAAAAGGGCTGCCACAAACATTCTTGCACATGTGGGTCCCTTTCCCTCTGAGGAGAATTCTAATAAGAGAATTGAGAAAAGATCATTTGGTTTAAGTGGTGAGAGATCATTTGCACATTGGGGAGATAAAATATAATGGAAGAATGAAGTTGGAAACTCAATTGCAAAGGCTGGAGAATAAGGTAAAGAAGTTGAAGAAGTAAGTATAGTCAACTTTTTTCCCTCTAGTAGCTTAACTGTATGTAAAAAGAGAGGATTGATAGAGCAGTAACTTGTTGGGAATGGAAGAAAGAAGTGAAAAGATCAAGTTTTTTGTTTTTTGGTTTTGTTTATGCATTTAGAAGGATGAGATCTAAACAAAGACATAGACATAGACCCTGGGAGAACTCAGTACATCAGAGAATTAAGTAATTAGTAGTCTAAAGGGGAAATTTATATGAAAGGGGAGATGGAGATAAGATTAGGGATACCAGGTTTGATAAGATGAATCACAGAGTCAAACACACTGAAATTCATGGTTTGAAATCCAACCCAGTAGCTATTTAATTAAATCCTTAACTGAAAAAAAAAGTCCATGCTCCAAAATACCCAATTTATCATTGGTCACCAAGCCTCTTCTTTAAGCTTTATTATGAGGGCAAACCTACTACATCTGAGTAAGTTCCTTCTGTTGTTGATAGCAATTAGGACTTTTCTGAGTCCTCTTTTCCAAGCTAACTCTTCCCAATTCTTCCAACTGATCTTTATGTTCCACTGCCATTCAATATCCTGGCATTCCCCCTCTGAATGTACTCCACCTTATCACTCTTATTAAAAAAGGCATTGCTTAGAATTGAACACAGTATTAAAAATGTAGTCTGGCCAGGGCAGAGCACAGAACTCTCATCCCAATATCATTCCTATAAATTTTGTGTCTCTAATTGCAGTCTAAGATTTCATTTTGTTTTGGCTTTGGTTTTAGTTTTGGCTATTATGTCTTCATATGGCATTTGTGGTCCACAAGTTCTTTATCGGATGAACTTTCTATCTAGTCATATCCTTTCTACTTTGTTTTTGTGAAGTTAATTTTTTCAACCTAATTGTAAGACTTTATTTTTATCCTTATTGAATTCCATCTTATTAAATTCAGTCCAAAATTCTTATCTTTGAAAATATTTTTGAATACTGGCACTCATTTTGTCCAACCTCTCCTTCTTAGAGTGTTTTCACTTGCAAATTATATAATGATATATATTTTTCATTTATGCAAAATATGCATCAAAAACACCTATACCACTATATCCTTAAAGATATAGTGCACTCCACTGGAAAACTTCTTTCAAGTTGACATGGAAACATTGGTTGATTACTCTTGTCCTAACTTGTCCCAAATATATCTACAGTAATTATACTAGGGTCTAGCTAACCTTTCTAGCTAGAAAGCTAGAAAGCTTTCTTTTCTGCATGAAGAGTTTAAGGGTTTGGTTTTGTTTTAATCAAATATTTTTAAAACCTTGGTAAACTATATTTAAAAAATTTCTCTAATTAGTTTACTGACTGTTAGAAAAAGAAATTGATTAGTTTGTCATAGCAGTGATGTCACTGCAAAGTGAAGTCACTTTGATTTTTTTTTATTACCACTTATTTTTCTAGATATTTACCTATTTTCTCTTTAACTATAAATTCTAAAAATTTGTTAGGAATTAATGTCAAGCTCACCAGCCCATAGAATGCAGATTCTATTCTATTCTGTTTTATTAAAACTGTGATATTTCTCCTTTGGTACCTTTCCCATTTTCCAAGATTTTTCAAATATCACTGATGATAGTTTAGAAATTACATGCACCTGTTCTTTCCATATTCGGTGTTGCAGTTCCTCTGAACTAGTTGAGTTGAATATATCTTTAAGAGCTAAGTGCTTTCTTACATCTCATTACTCATCTTGGTTATCAATTTCCTATTAACTACCTTAGCCTAAATCAGCCCCTCTATAAGAGGGTCATTTTCCTTGAAAAAGAAAATAAAATCAAAACAAAAGTTAAACAGGACTGTCTTTTGTTTGTCAGTTAATGCTATTCCATCCACCTTTTTACATGCATATTTAAAAATATATAAGTTGGTTGATAAATTCTCTATGTATTGTTTTCTTTATCTAATTTATATTTTTACTCCATGTTCAAAATTTTTCTTTTCTGTTTTCAGAATTTCATTCTTAAGAATTTCCCATTTTTCCTTTTAGTAGACTTCCTTTAGGAGCTTTATTTCATGGGATCCTATCTAGCCTTCCTTTAAACCATTTGAATTCTATCTCCCAAAATATAGTGTGCTCAATAACCTACCCAAAACTCAACATTCAACTATTAAGTTCCTATTCAATACAAATCAATAATGCTATGAGCTAAAGATACAAAGCAAAATGAAATTGTCCCTGCCTTTAAGGATATTGCCTTTCAGATTGGAGTGGGGTAGACACACACACACACACACACACACACACACACACACACACACACACGAGTTTAAAGAATAAGGATGTTAGTAGTTGAGTACCAACTTCCATTCATCAATCAATCATTAAACCTTTTAGCAAGCATGTACTCTTTGCCAGGAACTACTAATATGTGCTAAGCAGTAGATATACAAATAAAAATGAAAACAAAGACAGCCTCTTCCCTCAATGAGTTTATAGTTTAACAGAGGAAGACAACACAAAAAAGGAAGCTAGAAAGCCCTTGTTTTTTTGCAATGTGGGGACATGACACGGAGTCCCAAAGAAATCCAAAAGCTTTGCAGCCATCTTTTAAATAAAGGCCTTGGAGCCCATGATCCTGCCCTCCCATAAAGGATCCAATCAGAAAGGTAGAGGATACTGACAGATTCAATCTTGCAGCATAATGGGATTTCCCAGTAATGGAGTTAATAATAGCACCTACTTTTCGGGGTTGTTATATTTCACAAATGAGATATTTGTGAAAAGTGCTTAACACAGTAGTTGGTACATGGTATGCACTATATAAATACTTAGTTTCTTCCTCATATCTTGAACTCTTAATATCTCCCTCCTTATCTTTGATTTCAACTCCCTATTAGCTCTTTTTGTTCTGTCCTTTTCTTTCAGAAGATTATTTTCCTTGGCAGAGAAATAGATAAGCAGAGAAGAGAAATAAAATGAAGATGGAGTGATTCTGCCTGCTTACTTCCATTTTCATCTTTTGTCTCCTCAAAACAATTATCCTTTCAGCCAATATTCTTTGTCCCAAGATAGTTTTAGCTTCCATCCTTTCCTTTGCTACATAGATTTCCTGGCAAATCTTACCTGAGTCAAAGTTTTAACAGTTCTGACACTATTGTAAGTTCACAGAATTCTAGAGTTAGAACTCCATGGCCATATAATTTAGCTCATATCTGCATGGTAATACTGTAGTATTACCCATTAAGTGACCATCCAGTTACTAATTGAAGACCTGCAAGGGATAGGATCCCACTAACTCTTAAGATCACCCATTGCACTTGTTAAATATTTTTGGGTGTGTTTGATTGTTTATGACCCCATTTGGGGTTTTCTTGACAAAGATATTGGAATGGTTTCCTATTTCCTTCTCCAGATCATTTTACAGATGAGGAAACAAACAATCAGGATCACACATCTCATAAATGTCTGAGGATGGATTTTAACTCATTAAGATGGGTCTTCAGCACTTTAGCAATTGTGCCACCTAGGTGCCCTGTACTTTTAAAGAAATCTAATTATTATGGATTTTTTTCCTCCTTATGTCAAGTCTAACTTTCCCCTCTGTAGTTCCCATGCGTTTCTTCTGGATTTGCTCTGCAGGGCCATTAAAAAAAAAAAAAAAAAAAAAATCTAATCCTTCCCTAACAATTATCAGAAAGAAACTGTCATGTTCTACCTCCCACTGTACCCCCATCATATCTATTTTCCCTCAGGTTAAACATCCCTGATTTATTCAACATATCCTCATATCAAATCCTCTCAAACTATGGTGACCAGTACTGAAAATCTGTATAATATAGGGAATTATTACACTATTTATTTGAGGATTTTTCTTCTTTTTTTTTTTCAGGGTAGAGGAAGTTAAACTAGTCTTTCATAGCTACATTTTTATGTTTTTTTCAAAAGTTTATTTCATTGTTTTATGCTTTATATATTATCCTATTTCCTCCAGACTCCTCATATAAACTGCCTTTAGGCATTTTTTCTTTTCCTTCTATTTTCTGCATGCACTCATCCCTCATCCTTCTAACGTCTTTCCCTCATCCACCTCTTCTATCACTTTCTGTACTACCTACCTCCTCTTTTGCCCTTGGGTTTCCTTTTCCTGCCCAGTCCCTGGTCTTGGTCTTTTTTTTTTTTTTTTTTTTTTTTTTTTTCTTTTTTCTCTATCCCATTCCCTCTAATTCATGGTCTACCAGAAAAGAGAGAAAAATGTGCTATACTGACAAAGGATCCAGAACCTGAAACCTTTCAAGTCCCTGATAAAGTTACAAGGACAGCATTTTCTCTTTTAAAGAGATTTTAATTTTTTTTCTAAATTATCAGCCTTTTTCCTTTCCCGCTGTGTTGCTGAGTTTTTAAGGAGTTGAAGGACAGCCAGATAAAAAGCTTCTCCTTTTAGATTCACTCTGCTCCTGTATTCCCTCCCTTCCTCTGCTCCCTTTTTTTTGTGCATTTGTGGGAAACCCAGGAAGAAAGTGCCAGCATTAGCATTTTTAATAAAGGAAGCTCAGGTAAGAGGGAGGCAACAACAACAACAAAAAAAATGGCAGGAGAGGGGCCAGAGCCCAAAACCACTGACAGCAAAAACTCCCTGGAGAGACAGATAGAGTGATAGAGACAGAGAGCCAGCAATTTTTTTTTTGGGGGGGTAGCACTGGAAAGAAGGCATATAAGAAATGCAGAGGTCTTATGAGAAGCATTCAGGCTGATATAATTGGGGCTTTGCATGCTAACGGAGCAGTTAGGAGGTAGGAAATTGCTGTGTTGGATTGAGTTTGGCTCAACTTGATACTGGGGCGAAGCATTCTGAAATGTTTTCTCATTTAGTCCATTTTCTCATTCTTCCCAGAATGAGCCATTATTTGTCCATTACTGCCTAAATATCGGCTCTTTCCATTCCCTTCTTTTTCTCTCTTCCCTTGTCTTCCCCTGTCTTCCCCTTCCTCTGTGTCCCTTTCTTTCTTCCTCTCTCTTTGATTTGATCAATGAGACTAGAAAGAAAAGCAAGGTGACAAGACAGATGACATAAGTACAATCCAGAATCCCAAGGTTGGTGACACTGATGTGGTCTTTCCTTCTTCCCTTCCCTCCCCACTCGGGAACCTTGAAGGGGAAGATTTGATGGAATTACTTGGTTTATATGTTGTCTAGGCAGACCAAGGCAGGTCCATTCTCTCTGAAGAAGTTAAATCGGCTCCTTTCCAGCCCTGAAAAAAGGAAAGAAAAATATCTCCTGACACTGGTGAAAGTGGCAGTGATTAGATCTAATACCTTAGACAGCTGGATAAAGAGCTGTTAAATAAAAATAAATTGAATACCCAAGCTGGGAATCAGTCAGGGGAGGGGGTAAAACAAATTCCCTAGAAACCCAAATGAATACACTTGTCATAGCATTGAAGCACCCACTTTGTGCATGAGACAGACATTTGGTAAGCCTACTTAATGTTCTTCAATCCATCATGAAGAAGAAAGTGGATAAATAGAGCAAGGCCATGGTAGTGGAAGGTCCATTTGATATTCCTGGGTTTCAGCATCTAGAAGCTTAATATTCATCAACTGGCAAAATGTCATTCTAGACATTTCCTTCGATTTTAAGTCCTGGGTGTTAATCACTTTGTTAAACTCCAGGACGTCTTTTTTACCCTTAGCAGGAGAGAATGAATGCTACAGCTGGTGCTTCTTACCCACCAAGCCTGACATTTCAGACTGTATCTGAACAGTGGAAAATATTTAAGTATTTATGCAAACATCTGGTCACAGCTGCATTACACACCTGAATAGTACATTTCACTTTGCATCATTACCAATGAATTTCGTTGATTAGCCTCGGTTTTAATGGCACTATATTTGATCCTAGCCATATGAAAATTTCTTTAAAAAAATGGCTACAGTCATGCAAATATTTAAAGGAACTTTGCATTTCAATCCAGGAACACTTTTGAATGGGAGAGAAAAACAAATGGATTTAAATTCAAGTCTCTCTAGGTGGAGAGAAGATTGGAAAACATCATTTGCACTTTGGTGGAAGGAACTAAAGGTGTTTAGCCTTGAGAAATGAAAATTTCAGGGGCATAACCATTGCCTTCCAATAGCTTAAAGTCTACAATATGCTGGCGGGGATCTAATCCCAAGTGTCTTCTGTTTAGCTTCAAAAGTCAGCAATAGAAATAATATTCTATTTATATCTATGTATCTATCTATAAGGTATGGGGAAGGTGGTTTTAAAGCAATATAAGGAAGAACTTCCTAATAATTAATTGCTGTTGCTGCATTTCAGTCATGTCTGACATTTTATGAACCTATTCAGGGTTTTCTTGCCACAAACTAGGTTGCTTTTTTTTTTTTTTTTTTGCCAGCTCACTTTACAGATGAGGAAATTGAGGAAAGCAGGGTTAAGTGATTTGCCCAGGTTCATACAGATAATAAAACTTTTGAAACCAGATTTGAACTCCGGAAAATGAGTCTCCCTGACTAGAGGTTCAACTCTATCCACTGCACCAGCTTGCTATCTTCCTACTAATTAGAATTTTTCAAAAATATAGATGTTTTCAAAAATGAGCACAGATTATGGGTGGTCATCAGATAAAGACTAGAGGATTATTTGTGGCATGCTTTCAATATAGATTGGACTCTGTGACCTTCTGAGATCCTTTTAAACTTAGAAGCGCCCCAATTTTAGGATTCTTAGTCCATCAGGGAATGAATGTCATCTTCTATCTCAGGATTTGAATTTCATTGTAACAGATTGGCTGAAGGATGTAGGTGACCTCTGCTGGGTATTAATTCTGGAAGCTTTTTCAGAAAGAATTCTACCCTCACCTTCACTCCCCCACCCCAAACAAAAGAACAATGGCTTTAATCCTTTACATTGGAGGAAGTATTCACAAATTTCCTTTGATATGTAAGGTTTTATTTTTAATATGTAAATTTATTTACTTATTTCCAGTTCCAAATTCTCTTCCCCCCTCCCTCCCTCACCCATTCCAAAAAATGGAAGAAATATGATATCCATTATACATATGAAGTCATGCAAAACATATTTCTCAATTCTGTGTATCTAAGTTTTGTCAACAACATGAGTTTCTTTCTGCCTTCAACCCCTGTCTGAAACTGCCTTGGGCAGAAACAAGGCAATAGGGCTTATGAAAATAGGCGTGTTTATGAGCAATCTGCATTTGGAGCAAACTGGCTGAACACAGATGGTGATGTTGGAAGTCTTTGTCCATCTGAGACTGCCCTTCCTCATTTTCATGAGTTCTGTGATGGACCTGATCCAGAAGTTCTGGGTTTCAGGCTCAGTTTTGCTCTTAATGAATTATGTGACTGATTGAGGTGCTGAAAATCATTGAGCCTCAGTTTCTTCAGCTACAAAATGTGAAAATGGCAATAAACGGTCTTTAAGTTAATTTATAGTTGTAATCTGATCTGCCTCTTGAGAGTCTGATAGGGAATGTCTAAGTAGGCTCCACAAGAGAGCATTAAGGAGAAAGTTTTGAATCTGAATCAGAAGCTATAGCTTCAAATTCTATCTCTGATGATTATTACCTGCCTGATCATAGGCAAATCCCATGACCTCCCTGGGCCCCAGTTTCTTTAGTGCAGAACTCGGGTTTCCAAGTTAGATGGATTTTGAGGTCATGTCCAATTCCAGATTTGTGACCCTATGGGTCATATTCCCAATGTGGATTCTCCATTTCTGTTAGTTTCTGGCTAACAGTTGGAATCAGAGTATATTTATGAGAAATTCAGGCAGCATGGTCCATATTGTTATGAATACGTGGTAGTGGGAGTAAAGAACAGTCCACCAAGAGATTATTTTCTGGTTCTAGAGGCATGCATTGAGAGGAAATGAAGAGAGATTGTATTAAACTATATAGAGTGAATATAGTTATTCCTGTCACATTTTACATTTCAGCTCTTCATTCATTATTTATAATAGATTTACTGTGATACCACTAAATACAAAATATTGTGCAATGCACTGACTGGGATACAAAGAAATGTCAGATAAGGAACTTCCCATTTAGTCGGAGAGCAAAACATAGAAAAAGATAAATAACTATATATAGTAGCATGTCATCAGTAGGGATAGAAGTTCGAAATGGACCTGTGATTTCATTGCTATGAAGAACACCCAAGTGAGGAAGCTCCCTCCACCAATGCAAGTTGGCACCTTCTCTGCAACTTATAATCTTGACAGTTTGGCTAAAGTAAACCATAAATCAAGGAAATATTTAAATATGAAAAGATATATGGGAAAGGCATAGGATAAAAAGGAATATTTTTTATAGGTTAGAGAGTGGAAAGACATTTCCAGGCTTCATGTTAGGTTGGGCTCTTGGATTCTAAGTCTCAGAGTGAGTTTGCAATGGCACAGCGCTTTGTGTATTCATCAAAAGAGTTTGGGCATACCCCTTTATGTAAAACAGCTGCTTGCAGTTATTTTGTCTCATCATATTATTCTTATTTATTTATTTATTTTTATCAAAGCTTTTTATTTGCATAACATATGTATGGGTAGTTCCTCATCATTGATCTTTACAAAGCTTTCTGTTACAAATTTTACCCCCAGTCCCTTCCTCTCCCCTAGATGGCAGGAAGTCCACTGCATGTTAATAATGATAAAATACTTGACAAGTTGTTTTGCAAGAAAAATCCTATCTACAAGAAAAAAAAAAACCATAATCAGAGAAAGGAAACACAGTGCAAGCAAACATCATTAGAGAGCATGAAAATGTTCTGTTGTGGTCGACATTTCATATCCCTCTCTCTGGGTGTATATGGCTTTCTTCACTGAACAATTGGAACTGGTTTGAGACATTTCTTTGTTGTAGAGAGCCACGTCCATCAGAGTTGATCATCATATAGTATTGTTGTTGCCGTGTATAATGATCTCCTGGTTCTGCTCATTTCATTCAGCAAGTCTCTCCAAGCCTCTCATCATATTATTCTTGAAATAAACTTGAGAAGTTAATTGACTTGTCCAAGATCACACAATCAATCTGTAGGTCTAAGAGATGAGACCAAAATCCATGTCATCTTCTGCTTCTCCTGTAATAAATTAATCATTTAAATTTTAAAAGGTCCTTTAAGAATGAACTGGAAAATCTTCACAGGGGACTTGAGCCTGATTTTGGAGGATAGGAAGAACAAAGAATGCTCAGAGGAATAGGGGAAGAATATTCCATGCAAAAGGAATGGTATAAGCATCAAACATATGAAAGTAGAAACATATGAAAGGGAAAGTAGCTGGCTTGTTCAGGGGATGGAGAGGAGGGTTCATGTAAGGCAAGCATAATAGGAGACAGATTGGAAAAGGAGATTGGGGCCAGACTGGAGACAGAGTTGAATTCTCACATAAGGACTCTGTACTTTATCCTTTAATACATCTGGAAACATGGAGGGCTTTTAAAGGGCACAGGACTAATGTGTTTTAGACAAAATAGATCAATCTGGTAATCTCTTTACTAAAACCCTGCCACATTGCTTCATTAAAATCATAAGATTCTTGAGGGCAGGATCTATTATTTGCCTCCTTTTTATTTATTTATTTTTTTTGCTGAGGCAATTGGGGTTAAGTGACTTGCCCAGGGTCACACAGCTAGGAAGTGTCTGAGACCAGATTTGAACTCAAGTCCTCCTGACTTCAGGGCTGGTACTCTATCCACTGCGCCACCTAGCTGCCCCCATTTGCCTCCTTTTTTGTCACTAGCACTTGGTGCAATGCCTGTCAAAAGTTTGGCTCTTAATGAATGTTTATTGATTGATTTACATATGGAGACAACCCTATCTAGTCTATAGTGGGTTTTACCAATAATAATAAGAGCTAGAATTTATATAATAATTTAAGGTTAGCAAAGCATTTTACAAATATTTCATGTTACCCTTGCAACAGTCTTGGGAGAGAGATGGTATATTTATTCCCATTTTTATAGATGAGGAAACTGAGGCAACAGAATTTAAGTGATTTGCCCAGAGTCACACAGCTACTAAGCATTCTAGGTCAAATTTGAACTTGCACTTTTCTGATTCCAGGTCCAGAGCTTCTAGCACCTAGATGGAAAAGTTTTGAGCATAATCCAAGCAAGACTTTATGTCTGTCTTCTGAGACTAGGTTGGCTCAGTGTGGAAAGTTGACAACCAGGTGATATATTTTTCAACTGGGGACACTTATGAAATGTGAATAGGTTGCAATCAGTGTCACTGGAGGGAAAACTCACAGTGATGAAATCATAGATCTTTGAAAACACGAAAGTAGTTCTAGGAGCCAAGTGCAAGATGGATAGGAGGAGAGAGGAGGAAGGGATGGGCAGTAAAGAGGCCAATTAGGAGGCATTGAAACAGTCCAGGTGTGGGTTGATTAGGATCTGGACCAGAGTAGGAATGGAAAGGAAGGAGCAGATGAGAAAATTATTACAAATGAAAAATTGACAGCCTTTGCTGACTGATTAGTTATGTAAAGTTATAGAGAGGGGAGGAAAAATCAAAGAGACTTATGGGATTTTTCTATAAATCATTTTGATTATGGAAAACACTGTGGTTCTCTTAAAATTGATATGTAGTGGTAAAGGGAAAAGGAAGGGAAAGACTAAAAATCCCAAACAGAATGTAAACATTGTGACTCTAGGTATCAGTGATGACTTGCATACAAGTAGCATGAAATTCATTATCAATAAAAAATATATTTGGTCCTACCATATTAAAAAAGTGGCAATAAAGATTTAAAAATAAGATAGAAAAGCTTCTTTTGTAAAGAAATTGACATTCACATATAGAAAATTTCAGCTACTAGTTAGATGGAAAGGTGTTAGTGGTCTTTATGGTGCTAAAGTTTTTAATGTTGATTCTATCAGTAAAATCACATCCATTTCTGATGTTGAACTGTTTGACAGTGTCAAGGTCTTTGATATTGAGAACCTTCTTTTCTAGGTCTTTAATAACTGTGATTGTTGAGAAAAAAAGGGCTGCACCACCCACAGAAACAGTTACCAATATGCATCTCTATTGAGTTTCTTCCCAGAGGATGGCTATAGAACTGGGCTAAAAGTAGGATCAATGATATAAGGCAAGCTGCCTTTCCCAAGATTCGTGAGCCTACTTACTTGTCAGTGGTAGTGGGGTTGCTGGTGGCAAAGAGTTAGTACCCCTTTCCAAAATGATTTTTCCCTTCAGTAATGGATGTAGAACCTGGGCTAGAAACAGGATTCATGCTGCTTCATACTGGTAGTCCCAAAGCTCTTGAATTCTTGAATATCTCCAGTAGATTTGTAGAGATGGTACTGGTAATTGGGCTGTCTCTTGTCTCTTCCCTTTGGTGTCCCACTACTTTATCTAGGTTGCTAGCTATCCTGTCCCATAGGTGGAAGTGGCTTGCTAATTGATGGGAATAACTCCCTTCCTTCCTTAATCTCCACAGGACCTGTTTATATATAAAGGCTTTGTAGGTTTGGTTATTTCTTTCTGGTTCTAAAGAGAACTCAGATGAGTCCCCCAAATATGACTTGGCTCATCTAGCTCAAACTGCCTCCTGTACATATCTTCCTCAGAATATGCATGACCAGCAAAGGAAGATGGATAAATCATATAGCCAAGAGTGAGAAACTTCAGGACAATTTGGTTGACTGAATGACTGTAAGAGTTGAGGGAAAGAACAATCCAAACTGTCATGATCTCTGAGTTACACAGTGGGAAGACAGTATTACTAAACTGTGAAGGAGGAGGGAACAAATATGGCTATTTGCACTGGGGAAATGCTGGTGTTTCACACACTCTTTCCTGAAGGCAAACTTTACACTTTTGGATAACTAATTATTAGGAATATTCTTTTTATCAAACCTAACTTTAACTCCTTGTAAATAAATCTCTTGATTATACTCTCTGGAGTCATTTAATAGCTCTTCAGTTAATTTAGAGAGACAGAGATAGACAGACAGAGACAGAGACAAAGACAGAGACAGATTCAGGTAGGACTGGAATGAGAAAACATTGAGGAGCTGTGATATTTTCATGATGTATCTCCCCTTCCCTCAACCCATGTACGTAATCTGTGGATTTGACTGACATTCTGACAACTTTGACAAGACAGAAGGGAAGGATTAGCTATGGGATTGTGTTTGTTTGTTTGTGTGTGTCCCTATTCTCTTGGACATCTTGTTTGCTGCTGACTATAGCATGATGGAAGGGCATCCATGATGACTCTGTGATTAAATTTGAGTAATAGGCTGCAGAAGGCAGTAGGTGGCTCAGTAGGTAACATTGGGCTTGGAATCAGGGAGACCTGAATTCAAATCCAGTCTCAGACATTCACTAGCTCTGTAGGCAAATTTGCCTTAATTCACTGGAGAAGCATCTTTACCTTTATCAAGATAACTCCATGAACAATATGGTCTATAGTTCCTTCAATGATAGATACAGAACCTGGGCTAAAAGCAGGACTCATGGTGATTTTTACTGGTAATCCCAAAGCTCTTGAATTCTTGGATATCTCCAATAGATTTGTAGAGATGGAACCAGTAATTGGACTTTCTCTTATCTCTTTCCTATGGTGCCCACTGCTTTATTTAGGTTGCTAGCTGTCTTGTCACATAGGTAGAAATGACTTGCTTATGGTACTAATGATTCCCTTTCTTCCTTACCATCCACAAGAGCAGTTTTCATATAATGGCATTGTAGGTTGGGCTATCTCTTTCTGGTTCTAAAGAGAACCCATTTTGATTAGATACAACTAACCAAGAAGGTTGCATATCCTAATACTCCTCTCATTTTCCTAAGGATTTGCCAGAAAGGGCCTGAGTCTGGGACCAGAGTATTCTCCTTTTCACATGCAAACAAAAGTGGGAGTCCAAGTGATGTGTCACAAAACAGTCACGCTCATGGCACAGATCTTCATCTGTTGAAATCCTATTCCTCCTTCCAGATGAAGTTTAATACAACCGCTTCCATTGAGCTTTCCTTGGAAATTTCATGTCTATAGAACACTGGAGCAAGAAAGACATGGAGTTAAATCCTGTCTCACTTGCTCAATAATTCTGAGATCCTAGACAAATCAGTTAACCAGCTTCCTCTACCATAAGAAGGGAGTAATTATAGCTCCTCTCTTACACAATTGTTATGAAGATCAAATGAGAAAGTGTATGCAAAACACTTTGCAAACCATAAATCACCACATAAATGTTAGCTGCTATTATTCTCTACTATCCCCTGTGCATACCTCTAGGTGCCCTTCTTATAACATTTAACCACAATGGATCTCTAATAATCATTATATGTGTACATTCTTACCATCCCTCCAAGATTGCAAACTCTCAAGATTAGGGATAATTTCTCATTTGCCATTAGAAGCTCCTTCCCAGTACCCACTTCCCTACCCCTCAGTGCTCAACCCAGTTTTATGTTTAGAGTAGGTACATAATTGTATGTTTATTGAACAGAATTCAGTTTAGAAGAGAAAGTTGGTCTTAACATATGTTTTTGGATTTTAAGATAGCCACTTCTTCTCCAAGTGGTAATTGTTCTTTATCACTCTACAGTATTTTTTTAAGTCAATGATTTCCCATTCCCTCTTATTAGCTGATGTGGTAATTAGAAAACCTTTCCCGGCTGTGCAGAGCTATTCTTTATTTCATCTCACTTGGGTCTTGGCTACAATTCTTTCATCTTTCTGGTTATTTTGCCACTGGGGAGAGAGGATGATACGGAAAGGAATAGGAAGGAGAGAAACCTAGAAAAATGAATAAACTACAAGAATGCCAAAGTATTGCTTCTAAGAGTGAAGGTTATTATTTTTCAAAAGTGGTCTCAATAGAAAAACTGTGTTAATGTTTCATCTCTCCGCCTTTAGAAACTTCTTGCCAAATTCCAGCCTGTTCATAGGTGACATAATTTGAGGGCTCAGGTGAATCTGGGTGTTATTTATTTCTTCACAAAGAAAAATGATTGTCCTCATCAGGCCCAACAGCCCATCTTCATTCAGATGATGTTTATACTGTTCATTTTACCTTTATAGCATCTCTCATATATTTCCCAACTTTTCCACAACCACCCTAAATCGTCTCTATCAATTCTCCTCTGGACAATTAGAATAGCTTCCCATGGAATATCTTTACCTCCAGTTTCTTCTTCACTATTCATTCTTCATATTCTTACCAAAAGAATTTTCTTAATGTACAAATTTGGCTAGGTCACTTCCCATGCTATCAAAGAGAAGAAAAACATCTTCCCAAGGCTCCCTGTTCCATCTGGGATAAATTGAATATTTCTTATTCTATCATTTAAAGACTCCATGTATGACTACAGTTGATTTTTTAAGTATCATTTCATATTACTTTCTTTCACACAATTTGTATTCCATTCAAACTATCCAGTTAGTTTTTCCCTCACCTGTCTGTTCTCCATTCTTGAAAGTATTTCTTTTTTTACCTTTCCTTTCCTTCATTGTTTAGCTGAAGACTTCTACTATCATGAAACCATCCTTTGTACTTCCAACTAAAAGTGTTCTTACCCTCTTCAAATTTCCCTAGATTTCTTCTTTGTATCCCTACCTTGTAACAGACACATACAAACACAAAAAAAGTGTGTGTATACATACACACACACATATAGTATGAATATGTATACACACACATAGACAAACATGAAGTCTGGCTGGGCTGATGCTGAGAACTTTTTTTTTTTTTTTTTTTTTTTTTATCTAGGCAGCTAGAAAATACAGTGTAAAATGAGCTAGAGAAAGAAATGGCAAACCACTTTAGTATCTTTGACAACACAACTCCAAAATGGAATCATGAAGAACTGAACTTCATTAAAAAGCGACATTTGAGCTATAAGAATGGCAGAGTTTCATCAACTGAAGATAGTAGCAAGAGATGGAAATTCCAGTCACAAGGAATAATAAGACCAAAAACACAGAAGCCAAGAAATGTGAAGATGGGGAATAATGAAACCCATTCAAGCTATGGTGTGTAGTCTTGAAATGGAGGAGTTGCAATGCAGTGAGGTGGTTGGTAAGAAATGATGGCCATGAAAATAGAAAAAGGAAGATGATACCAGATTTTGTCTTTTTTCCTTTTAAAATTTATTTTATTTGAAAAAAACAGTAAGAAAAAAAAAGAAAAATGAAAACAAAACAAAAGAGAACTTTGTTATATGCTCAGCAGAATATCAAGGAAGACTCAAAATATATACAATAATAATATAAACAGCAACAAATTACCAGATCAAGAAAGAATATATATATATATATGTATATATACACACACATATGTTTATATGTATGTATGTAGAAGAAAATATATTCATGAATATCCATTTTTTCTTTACTTCCTTGTAAATTATTCTTTGATTCTCTGCTCTGTACCTAATTTATTTTATCCCACTTTCATTCCTCTCCCCCAAGCACACTGCAGTTAAGTAAAGATATATATATATATGTATACATATATATGCGTATATATATATATATATACATGTAGACATATACATACATACACATACCTCACATATACACATGTCTTTCCTATCCCTGCTGACTCTATAATTCAATTCTGTTCCATTATTTGCCTTGCTATTATTTAACCTCCCACTTAACCTCCCCCCACCCAAGGGTCCCTCTCTTATCTTCTTCTTTCACCCTTTGCTTCCCCATCTACCCATCCCTTCCCTCTTATTTTTTTAATAGATTTTGGAGGGAGCTATGCCCTTCATGGTATATATGTAGCATTGCCTATTGAACCCATCCCAATATGAGCAGGTCTTCAAAACTATGAGTCTTCCTCCCTCTTCTAATGACTCTATGTCTATTCTTCTTCTGCACCTCATTTGTATAACATGATTACTATTTTTGCCTTAATTCTCCCCAAATTTGCTTTTGAGCTACCTTATTGTTGATGTCAATCTTAAACATATGGTATACATTGCATTTCCCATGTAAACAACAATTCATCCATGTTGGGTTCCTTGCTTTGATATTGGCTCTTGTATGATAAATTTTCTGTTAACTTTGGGTTTGGTTGGTAGAAAGTCCTAAAAATCTGCAAGTTCATTGAATGTCCATTTTTTCTCATTTAAAACTATAGATAATTTTGCTGCAAATGATATTTTTGGCCACAGGCCTAGTTCTTTTGATTGTTGATAGATATGATTCCAGGACCTGCGATCTTTTATTGTAGTTGTTGATAAATCCTATACAATTCTAATTGTAGTTCCAGCATATTTCAATTTTTTTTTCTTATTTCTTGCAAAATTGTCTCTTTTATCTT
The DNA here is from genome assembly GCA_023553655.1 of Myrmecobius fasciatus. Taxonomy (NCBI): domain Eukaryota; kingdom Metazoa; phylum Chordata; class Mammalia; order Dasyuromorphia; family Myrmecobiidae; genus Myrmecobius; species Myrmecobius fasciatus. The sequence continues at coordinate 43,382 of JAJPUD010012902.1, forward strand.
GGGGTTTCAAAATTTGACAATAATATTCCTGTGTGTTTTCCACAAAGGATCTCTTTAAGGTGGTGATTGGTGAATTGTTTTTTTCTATTTCTACTTTCCCGCCATATTCTATCATTCCAGGCAAATTTTCTTGAATTTCTTCCAGCATTATTGTGTCAAGGTTCTCTTTTTGGTCACTACTTTCTGGTAGTCCAATTATTCTTATATTTTCTCTTCTTGATCTGTTCTTCAGATGTCATTTTAAAAAATCTTTTAAATTATATTCTATTTTTTCATTCTTTATAATCTGTATTGTTATTTCTTGGTCTCTCCTAGCTTCACTGGCTTCCTTTTACCCAATTCTAATTTTCAAAGAATTATTTTCATCTTTAAGACTCTTTTCTAGTTGGTTAACTTTTTTCATAATTTTTTTGTTCTTGGATGGTTTTTATTTGTTTGTTCATTCATTTATTTGTTTGCTTAATTTGTTTAATTATTTTAGTTTTTACTCAATGTCTCTCATTTGATTTTCAAATCCTTTTTTTGAGTTCTTCTATAAATTCTCTCTGGGCAGGGAACTATTTCACATTACTCTTTAGGAGAGAAGCTTTTTTTTTTTTTTTTTTTTTTTTTTACAAAAGTGTAATCTTCTGAAGATGAAGCCTGTTCTTTCCTGTTCCCATGATATGTTTCAATGGTGGGGTTCTTTCTTTTTTACCAGTTCATTTTTTTAAAAAAATAAGAGGTATTAGAGTACCTTGAATAATGGGGTGGGTAGAATGGTGCCTCAAGCTTCCCTTCAGCTCTCTACTCTGACCAGGAACCCCAAACCAAGAACTCCACCCTACTTCAAATGTCCACAACCAGCAATACTCCTGTCCCACTAACTCTGCACTCTCCAGATGCTTGTTCCTTCTCTTCCAGGCTGTCACAGCAGCACACCTGGGCCTGGTGTTCCCAATCAGTTGAGTTTCCTTCAGTCTTCCCAGACTCAAACCCCAACTCCACAAATAGTCCTGGAGATGGAAGTCTCTGTGGTTCCTGCTGAGGCTCCAGCCATATCCAGCTAGCCTGAGGGGTCCCCACTTCATGTATCTACAGAGCTAGCGTGGAGATATTTGCACTCACACAGGCTAATCCCCAGCTTTCATTAGATTTTTTGGGTTGTACCAGAAGGATCACTGTTTTGCCCCAAGTCTTCTTGGTTTTTCACCAGTCTATATTTACTCTGAGGTTCAAATTTGCTCTATTTTCGGGCAGCTAGGTGGTGCAGTGAATAGAGTCCAGCCCTGATGTCAGGAGGATCTGAGTTCAAATCTAGTCTCAGACACTTAACACTTCTTAGCTGTATGACCCTGGGTAAGTCACTTAATCCCAATCAGTAAAACAAAACAAAACAAAAAAAAAATTGTTCTATTTGGTGGGAAAATCAGGAGAGCTTGACATTTGCCAACCTACTCTGCCATCTTCCCAGAATCCTCCCTGGTGCCAGATTGTCATGTTTTCTAGTGCCAGGCTTAGATGTCTTAAGAAAATGGTTGGAAGCAGACACAAGAAGCAGAAATAGGGTGCAGTGCAAGGGGCCACGCAGGATCAGCACAAAGCCTGAGCTGGGAAGAGGGGATGTTTTCTGCATAAAGCTTCATCCAGGAAGACACAGTGGGAGGCCAGGCTTCTGAAGAATGAAGTGCACTAATAGGTATTTGCTTGTCTATGCCCGACTCTAGTGCTTTGGGCTTTTGCTTTCATGAGTCCAACAAAAAACAAAGAGGAATAAGAAAAGAGGAATCCTGTCATTCCAAGCCCATGTAATCTAGCTGATGGGACTCCAAGTTGATGTTTGATCAGCCCTGTTCCCTTTGTAAGCTCCAAAGGCTTTGGGAGGTGGAGAGCCTGCCAAGAGCGATGATCACAGAGCAGCGGCAAGAAGCCAGCAGAGATTTTGAGATGCTGAGAGAGAAAACAAAGATGTGGATGAGGGAGGAACAGAGCAAAACAAGGCAACAGTGGGGAAGGTGGAGGTGGCAAAAGCAGAGGGAAAACAGGGAAACAGGGAGGGTGATGAGAACTGAAGAAGGAGTGAAGGCGTGAAACCCAGAAAGAAATGAGGTCTGGTTGGCTATTGCACCTGGAAGGACTCTGAGAGGCCTTCCAGCTCAAATCTCATTTTACAAATGAAAAGAGTGAGTCATTTACCCAAAGTCACCCATTTAATGAGACACAGCCAAAAGGTGAAATAAATCTCTCTATTCTTTGTCCAGTACTTCTTCCCCCACACCATGCTGCTTTGTAACTATCTCTTGCCTTATTTGTGCAGTGATGGATACTTAAAAACTTAAAACGGAGTTAGACTAAACCAGTTCTATTTTTTCTGCTAGTTCTAGATCGATGACCCCATGATCCTATGATCCTGTGTGAACACTATTTTATACACACACACACACACACACACACACACACACACACACACACACATATATCATCAGTTCATAGAAATCCTTGAGAGTTCTAAGTAAGGATATATATTGATTGGTACTAGCTCAAATTTGCTTCCAAAAGCTGATTGTTAAATGTTAAATATGAGCATTTACACCTAAGAAATTAGGAAACACTACAAATAAGTTTTTGATTTGATGTCAAGTACTTGATTTACTAATCCATTGGCCATTGATTAGACTTAAGAATGGGATGTAGAAAATGTTTATGAGTAGATCTAAGTTAAAACTCTTCTTATATTTTGTTTTCCCTGGAGAGCTGGTTGTTAAATATTTTTCAGCATAGCACTATTCTAAGGGATATTTATATTTATGTAATCCACCTTTTTATTCCATGTAGGAATCTTTTCTTCAACATCCTTGATGATCAAAATCACTTGATGCCAATGAGACCTAATTTTGGAATCAAAAGACCTGGATCTGAAGCCCAGCTCTGCTACTTACCTTTTATCCTTAAGCAAATCACTTCATCTTTTTTTTTTTTTTTTTTTACTTTTACTTAGTTTTTTTTTTTTTAATAAGAGAATTGGGGTTAAGTGACTTGCCCAGTGTCACACAGGTGGTGGCTAGCATGTATCTGAGGTTGGATTTGAACTCAGGGCCTTTTTACCCCAGGGCTGGTGCTCTATCCACTATTCCATCTGGCTGCCCCTACTGTGCTTTTTGAGGCTCTCTTTTCTGATCTGTAAAATAAGGAAGTTAGATTAGGTGACACCTAAGATTTCTTCAACATCCAAAAATATGGTTGTGAGTTTGCTTCTGTTGGAACGTTATCAGAAATGAAGAGCTCAGTCTCTCATAAAATGGCCTATTCTTTTTTTTAATCATTCTCATTATGAGAAAGTCCTACCCATTTTTTCTGATTGAGCAATATTTACATGCTTCTTCATATAAAAAGAGAGAGAGACAGAGACAGAGAAACAGAGGCAGACAGAGAGAGAAAAGAGAGAGAGAGAGAGAGAGAGAGAGAGAGAGAGAGAGAGAAAAGAGAGGAAAGAAAGATAAACAGAGAGAGGTAAGCAGACAGAGAAAAGAGAGAGATGGAGAGAGAGACAGAGAAAGAAAAGAGACAGAAACAGAGAGAGAGAAAGAAAAGAGAGACAGAGAGAAGAGAGAAAAGAAACAGAGAGAGAAAGAAGAGACAGAGAGAGAAAAGAGAAAT